>PVHT020000059.1:5044903-5125764 GCA_004024745.2 Catagonus wagneri
AAAAAAAAAACATGTTATAAGCTTGGACTAAGTAATGCCTTCCGAAATAAGACTTGGTTGAAAACCACTAAATGTAGGACTCAGAGCATAATGTTCAACTTTCTGATGTAGTCTTTTCTGTTTTTGATCAATAGAATGGAGGTGATAATAGTAGAGTTACTATGAAATTTGCTCTGATCTGGCAGAGTACAAATCTCACTTGTTACATTAAACTTTGCAGTTTAGTCATTGAATCCAATTCTGCATATCTGGGTCCTCTGGAGGCACTGAAATTTTATTTTTCCTGCTGCTATTACCATATTTGAGTCTGATATGCAGAAATTCTCCCTGTATTAACTCCTCTGTCTCAGCACCTCTGCAAGTGACAAGAAAATTTTCTCCTTTGGCATTTTCGACAAGTTCTTAACCTACTGACATGACTGCCTGTGAATATATTATATATGCCTGTACAGAAACAACAGATGATCAGTGAATTCTGGATAGTCTTTGGTTTTTCACCTATTTGAGATCAGTTCCCATAGAAGAAAACTGTTAGTTTTATTTCTTTTTTTTTTTTTTTTGTCTTTTGTCATTTTAGGGCCGCACCCGCAGCATGTGGAGGTTTCCAGGCTAGGGGTCTAATCAGAGCTACAGCTGCCAGCCACAGCCACAGCCACAGCAACATGGGATCTGAACCTCATCTGCAACCTACACCACAGCTCACAGCAACGCCGGATCCTTAACCCATTGAGCGAGGCCAGGGATCGAACCTACAACCTCATGGTTCTTGTATTCATTTCCACTGAGCCACGACAGGAACTCCAGTTTTATCTAATTTATAGGCCACTTTCAATCATTGTCTCCACATCTTTGCAGTAAGGAATGAGTGCTTTCAAAGTGGAAGTAAAAACATTTCAAGGTCTTTTTTTTTCCTCTTGAGCAGTAAGATTTAAAAAAAAAAAAAGCTGCTTAATTGGTAAAACCATTATATTGGTGGTTTGGCTTTTTTTTTCCCTTCCCAGATAACTAATGCTATGACCATGTAACTGGAGGTCTCGATAGACTCTTGGTTGCAAGCGACAGACTCCAATTCAAACCAACCCAAGAAAACTCTTCCTGCAAGGGAATGAATTGGCTTAAGTAGCTGGAAAGTTCAAGGCTGGTTTTAGCTTCGAACATAGCTGGTTAACAAAGGTGACACCTGCCCTCCCTTTCCCCACTCCGATCCATATGGAGTGAACTCCCCCTGGAAAGTGGCAGGGCCTTCTTGCCTGAATAAGAGAGAAAAGTGCTGAACTGGCTAAAGCAACAGCTGGTCCACAGCAATGAGCAAAGGTGTTTCCTAGTTCAGCACATAGCACCTCTGGTCCCTCTTTTGGTATCTTCTCACTTAGGTTACTATTTAGACGACGGGGCTGCAACATCAGAGCAGTCCTGCTTGGTCATGAAATCGATTGCCTGTAAAGACATCTGCCTAAGTTCCTTTAATGCATCTCTGCAGTGAGGCCAGAAAACAAATGCCTGTTCTCTGTTTCCTGTTCCACCCCCATGTGATATTCACTAAGGAACAGTCCATGTTTTGTGCAGTGTGTGTGTGTGTGTGTGTGTGTGTGTGTGGTTTAATTGGCACAAGATAATATTCCATATATAAACATTGTGAAAAGGAACTCTAAGAACACTTGATAAGATTTGAGTGAAAAGTCATCCCTTTTTTTTTTTTTTGAAGGGCTGTACCCACAGCATATGGAAGCTCCCAGGCTAGCGGTCTAATCGGAGCTGCAGCTGCCAGCCTATACCACAGCCACAGCAATGCCAGATCCAAGCCGCATTTGACCTGTGCCACAGCTTTCGGCAATGCCAATCCTTACCCCACTGAGTGAGGCCAGGGATAGAATCCACATCCTCACAGACACTAGACTGGGTTCTTAACCTGCTGAGCCACAGCAGGAATTCCTCTTCTTTTTTTTTTTAATTGAAGTATAGTTGATTTATAGCACTGTTAGTTTCTGGTGTATGACAAAGTAATTCAGTTATATATACATCTGTATGTTCTTTTCAGTTTTTTTTCCATCATAGATTATTACAAGGTATGGTGAAAAGTCTCCTAAGCATGGTTCCGGGTCTGTTAGTCCTGGAACTGTAGAAAGTTCCTATGGCTTCCTCACCCATGTCTGAAGGTCTAAGTGTAACCGTTCTGTTCCATAGGCTGTTCGAATTGCCCATGAGGGATTGGATCAGCTCTGGTTGGGAGCAGAGGCGGTCTCTCCCCTCTCTGGGAAACACAGTCTAGCCGTTCCCCACTGCAGGGCTGTAAATGGGTCTCACTGGCACAGCTGACAAATGTGAGGCCCCTCCTGGGGCTCCTGTAGCCCCCTTCACCCTAGGGAAGTCCAGGAACCTGACTGTCTTCTCCAATTCCATCTTCCTCAGAATAGGTTTGGGCACCTTCCATGGGTTTTTTGCTCCAAAATTAGGTTTCCTTGTCCTCTCTCCACTCCTTCCATCCCCTCTGCACGCGGGCTCGCCCGCCAGCCATTAGCATGCTTTGTGTCAAGCTCAGCAGCCAAAGAGTGGCTCTTGGTAACCATAGGCAACCATAAATCTGTAGAAGCTATTCGCGCTATATTTGTAAGGCGCAGTCTAGCCACTGGCTGGGCAGATGGGGAAATGTGCTTTAAAGGTTTTCTTGTACAGTAAAAACATCGCCTCCCCTTTTTCTTTTAGAACGACCAGTCCATGGACGAGATGCAGATAATTGGAGGCGATGATCTTTCAACACTGGCTGGAAAGGTTTGTCTATGTAACTATGCTCAGTAGGCGCCCAGGCATGGATGTGGTAGGGAAATCAGTGACCTTCACTTCAGGTCAGCCCCATGAGGTCCACGGCAGACACTCTCCCGGCTTTGCTAATTCATGCAAATGGATGTGTGAATTCTTTTAACAATTTCTCCTTTTAGAAAACACTCCTTTTATAATGCTTCCAGGACCTGAGGCGAACCAAATCTTTCCAAGCTTCCTTCCAGTCTTCTTCAGACTGCCTCACGTTACAAAACCGTCAGCATTCCTTCTTCTCCTTCTCTCTCTTTTTTTTTTCCTCTCCCTCCCTTTTTTTTTTCCTATTTGTGTTATCAGCTACTGCCTGAAAGGAAAGCTTTTCCCATTATTTGTCTGCTTTTCATCTCTCAGCTATGCCGTGGCACCTCAGCACTTAAGTAAAACATTTTTTCTAGCATCATTTTTTAAATTAAAGGATAGTTGACTTACAGTGTTGTGCCAGTTTTTGCTGGCCAGTAAGACACTTAAACAGAATTGTTGAAATGTTTAAAATCTGGGCAGGGATGTGAAGAAGATTGCTAGAGACTTTTTTTCATATTTTAGCATTTGGCCTTTTCTCCCCCCATTAAGAAGAATGTAGCCCATGAGATTCTGAGGCAGACACATTAACTCAGAGTTCCATACCTTCCAGTGCTTGATAATTAAGTGAAAAACTGTTTGGATTCTGACATAAATCCATGGGTTGTTTCATCGAGCAAGAGGGTCTTTGTGGAAACGTGACCTGAAGTGCAGGTTTGGCGGTGAATAAAAGCAACACAAAGTTTGTTTCGGTTCAGCTTTGCTGACTTAACTTGTCTTCACGATCCCTGAACAGCTTCAGCTTTCTAAGGAAGATGGGTCAGTCTGTTACACACGCTTAATCTAGCATATTTGCGGTTGCTATTGTTATGCAGTGCCCACATGAGAAAAGGAATAGCAGCCACATTTAATAAAAATATGTAGGATGACATTAGGAATGCTGCAGAGCCGCAAAGATGAACTCCAAAGCAGCTCTTTTCCCTCCCCTCTGAAGAGAGCATAGCATCCAAGTGTTAAATTGCTATCTAACCAGGAAATCGTGTCCGCCAGAAATTGGAATTAACTTGTTGATGTTAATGTACGTATCGCTGGGCCACCACTGGAGGTTACTACATCAGTGCATAGAACTACATCCTTGAAAGAAGGAGTACTCAACGCAGTTTCCAGAATTCATAACTTTTAGCAAGCCTGGAATGATCTTTCGATGATAAGTCACTTTAGTACTTTGTTGTAGGACACTGCCTTGTAAGTTTATTACACAGGAGAACCTTGTGTATTTACCATGGAATCTCTCAAAGTGACAATTTAAGAATCCCAAGGGAATACAAAGAAAAAATGTACATAGAAAAAAATGTGGTCTTTCTCTCCTGCCGCTTAGAATCATCTTCTATTTTGTTTTAAAGTGATTTTTCCTCTTAGATGAACACTGGCTATTCCCTTCCTTTAAGAGACAGGATAGGCGTTCCCTTGTGGCTCAGCGGGTTAGGGATCTGGCATTGTCACTGCTGTGGCTCCGGTTACAGCTGTGATATGGGTTTGATCCCTGGCCTGGGAACTTCCAAATGAATGTGGGCTCTGCCAAAACAAAAGAGAGAGAAAGAGAGGATAATGGTTATAATAAAAAAGAGAGAGAGAGAGAGAGAGCTCTGAGGAAAGTGTTGTTTCTTACCAGGAGTGGAGTGAGCAGAAGGGGTGACAAGGATATGTCTCAGTCTTCCCTCCTACAATTACTACAAAGACATCTGTACACATACACCATGAGAAAGTAGAGATCATGGGAATTCAGGCGGGAGAGATGGAAAACTGGCCAGCAGTAAATCCGAGCAGGAGTCCACTTCAGTTTTTTGCTAGCATGACAAATGATTCTTCAGGGTTACCAGGGTGGTGTCTTTCCACACCGTCTGTGTGTGCATAGATTCATTTCTGTATGCATTCAGACGTGTGCCAGGTAGAACCCCCACTTGGGCTTCTTGGGTAACAGTGAGTCAACAGTGAGTCAACAGTGATTGGCCAGGATCTCAACTGTCCTGACAGTTTAAGACTCTGCAGTTTAGGGGACCTAGGCTCCCATTGGGAGAGAATGCTTAATACACTCCATGCCTCCAGATGCATCTTGAATCTGCCCGTGTCTCTCCATCTCCGTGGTCACCATCCAGGTCTAAGCCTTGCTACTCAAAGTGTGGTACGGGCAGGCATCAGATAAACTTTCTCAGTAAGGGCCAGATGGAAAATATTTTTAGGTCTTGTGGCCCATACAGTCTTCTGTGGCAACTGCTTAACTCTACCTTCATAGCATGGAAGCAGCAAGCTGCCAGAGTCAGATGGAAACAAATGGGCATGGCTGTGTTTTAGTAAAACTTTATCGACAAAAGCAGGCAGCAGGCCAGATTTGGCCTTTGGTCCAGGAACCAACAAAGTCAGCACCACCTAGAGGCTTATTAGAAATGAAGACCTAAAGCCATCAAGAGGATATGGCCACCCCAGCAGTGCCTGGGCTCCCCTGCAAGTGAGAGAACAGGGGTGCAATGCTTCAGTACATCTGTGGTCAGGCCATTTGCCAGGCTTGTGAGGCCACCTGTTCAGATGTCTGGTATCAAAGTTTGCTGTGCCACTGCTGTTTATACTGCTGCGTCTGAACAGAATAAACGAGCAAGTAAAAAAGGAATTGTTGAGAGTAGCACAAATCTTGAAGGAACTCCAAACGGCTGCTTCTGTTATGAATCCCTACATGAAGCATTCCATCAAAGCGAAAAGCCTAAGTGATGTAACAGCAAAAAAGAGGTTTTCTCCCCTCACATCCAACATGATCAGTTTGCTTGCTGAAAACGGTCGCTTGAGCAATACCCCTGGAGTCATTTCTCCCTTTCCTACCGTGAGTGTCCACTGTGGAGAAGGACATTGCACAGTTACCACTGCATCCCCTTTAGATGAAGCCACTCTTACCAAATTAAAAATGGTCCTGAAGAGCTTCCTAAGTAAAGACCAAGTATTGAAATTGAAGTTAAGATGGATCCATCAATCATGGGTGGAATGATGGTCCCTACTGGAGAGAAGTGTGTTGGTACGTCTGCAAAACACAAGATTCAGAAGCTGAGCAGGGCAGTGCAGAAGATTTTCTAAATGTGTTGATCTTCTGTCCATCAAAGTTCTTTAACTTGGAGCGATAAAATGCTTCCTGAACAGAAAAAAAAGAAAAGAAAAGTAGAAAAGAAGATGAAAATGAAATGCAGTATTTCAGGAGTTCTCTGGTGGCCTAGTGGTTAAGGATTTGACATTGTCACTGCAGTGTGGGGTTTCGATAACTGGCCTAGGTATTTCGCTATACCAAGGGTGTTGCAAAAAAAAAAAAAAAAAAAATGAGGTAGGGAGTTCCCATCTTGGCCCAGTGGTAATAAACCCAGCTAATATCCATGAGGATATAGGCATGGCCTCGCTGAGCATTGCCGTGAGCTGTGATGTAGTTTGCAGATGCAGCTTGGATCCCACGTTCCTGGAACTGTGACATAGGCCAGCAGCTGCAGCTCTGATTCAACCCCTAGCCTGGGAACTTCATATGCCATGGGTGTGGCCCTAAATAGACAAAAAGAGAAAAAAAGGAGGCATCTCAGACCCCACCCCAGATCTACTGAATTAAATCTTCATTATAGCAAGATTCCCCAGATATTTCCTTTGCACATTAAAATTGGAGAAACCTGGTCTTCTAGCATGAGACCACTCTCCCTCTTCTAGAAGGGCTGCTGGAATAGCCTAACTGGTCTCCCTGAACTTCTGCCCTCACCTAACTTTTGCAACCCTCCAAAGTGTTCTCGAAAAAGGCGTCAAAGGGATCTTAAAATATAAATGGGATCATATCACTTGCCTCCTGAAAACCTTTCAGAAGCCTGCCAGTTAGGATTGTCAGACTTAATAAGATTAAAAAAAAAAAATTTTTTTTTTAAAGAGTGAGAGTAAAGATGAGTCCAGGACAATATGCATTAGAAGCCCCATAACTACTAGGTAACTTCTTAAGTTCCCTAAAGATGAGCAAATTAAAATTTTCAGGAAAGGGAGACACTGCACAGCCCCCATGCTCCTTTCTGTGTCTTGGCTTCTTTTGTTAACTTTTCTTTCTTTCCTTCCCTTCCTTTCTTTCTTTCTTTTCTTTCTTTCCTTCCTTCTTTCCTTCTTTTTCTTTTTCTTTCTTTCCTTCCTCCCTGCCTTCCTTCATTCTTTCCTTCTTTCTTTTTATTTAAACCAAAGAGAATCTCGCAAGAAAGGCTGGCTGAGTCATGGTTCTAAATAGGTCAGGGCTGTTGAATAAAGGGAGCTCCCAAGGATTCAGCTAAGTGGCCCCTTCAGTTTGCAGCGTTAAAGGGGTTTCACTCGCTGTGTTTGAGCTGTCTGCACAATGCTCTCTGGCTGATTTTTTTTCAGAGTTGATTTAATCCTGGCCCTTCGTAAAATGTGTGTATCCATTAAAGCAAGAAGATTTTATTCATGTTCAAGAGAAGTCTCTGAAAAGGTGGCATAAAACCACAGGCATAGAAACAGTTCCAAATCAGGCAATGGAAAAACACAGATGTACAGGTTAAGTGCAAGATTCAGGAGACATGCCATCCCCCCACCCCAAATAAGTTTCTAATCAAATGCCAGAGTGAAGCATCGGAACCTGCCAAAATTTCCTCCTTGGCTGCCTCCACTGTTTAAATCATTTCTCTTTATTGCTTCTGACCAGGCTGAGAACAAAAACGGAAATGCCCACCGACTGATGATTCTGGCAGTTTTGTGAATTATCACATACAGTGCAAGGCTGGGTTGCATGCCTTTCTCCGTGGGGTTTATATTCACACTCCCACTCACGCTCAGCATCCATGACCCACTCATCACCACTCCTGCCACTCCTCTGCTTGGTGTGACCACTGCCGCAAGAATGCATTGCCACAGATTTAACTGTGGTGTGCTGATCGTTTTGCATTTTCAAAAACCAAAGGGAGGAATAATCTATTTAAGAAAACCATTTAGATTAGCATAACTCTTTCCTTTTTTTCTTCTTTCTTCTTTTTCCCCCTTTAGGAAACTCAGTGGGATTAGTAGCTTCAATCAGGATCATGCAATAGCAAAGAAAGGACTGGAGATTCCCCATAGGACTTTTGCCTTCGGCCCCCAGGCTGCAGGTTTTACTGGCTTTCTGGGAGGAAATGAGCTAGGTGTGATGAGATGACTAAGACAGTAACTGGCGAACATCGCAGACTCGGTGATCGGAGTTATCAGATTGGAAGTGTTTAAGGAGGCATACTGTTCTGAAAAAATTCCCAAGCTTGCCCACTTTAATTTCTTAATGTGAAATTAAAAGCAATAGGAGTATCCATTGTAGCCCATCAGATTAAGAGCCTGACATAGTGTTCATAAAGATACAGGTTCGATCCCTGGCCTCACTCAGTGAGTTAAGGATCTGGCATTGCCGCAAGCTGTGGCACAGATGCAGCTCAGATCCAATGTTGCCATGGCTGTGGCAGAGGCCTGCAGCTGCAGCTCCAGTTAACCCCTAGCCCAAGAGCTTCCATGTGCTGCAGGTGCGGCCCTAAAAAGAAAAAAAATTAAAAGCAGCAGACATTAATGATAGCTCAGTCAAGGAGGAATTGTACATTGTTAAGGAAGAAAATGGAGGGGATCTGTCAAAAGTATCATGAACTAGACAGAGTTACCTGCTGGTCTAGCAAGTTAAGGATTCAATGTTGTCACTGCTGTAGCGAGGGTTTGATCCTGGCCTGGGAATTTCTGCTTGCCATGGACACAGGAGGGAAAACAAAAAGGTATAATGAACTAGAGAGAGAAAGGAGATGAGAATTGTTGATTTGTTCCAAGGCAATTTTTTTGATCAGCTGTTGCATACCAGTCTCCAATGTTATATACTGATCCTATAAAGATGAGTTAGTCTTTGTCTCTTAGCTTGTAGAACTAATCTTGGTCCATTTAGGTGTAAAGAAATTAGTTCTCTTAGTACTAAAAATGCTTCCAAAGTTGGGGTAGTCACTTTCTCTCTATTGAGGCTACTTCTTGTTTTGCGTGGCAGAACCAATCTTCCAAAGGTACCAGAGTTCCTGTTGTGGCACAGCGGAAACTGAAATGAATCCGACTAGGAACCATGAGGTTTCTGGTTCTTTCCCTGGCCTCATTCAGTGGATTACAGATCTGGTGTTGCCGTGAGCTGTGGTGTTGATCACAGATGCTGCTCAGATCTCGTGTTGCTGTGGCTGTGGCATAGGCCAGCAGCTATAGCTCCAATTTGACCCCTAGCCTGGACCCTCCATATGCCGCAGGTGTGGCCCTAAAAACAAAAACAAAAAAAACAAAAAGTTCCAAAGGTACCAAAGGGGATTGCTTTTGTTGGAAGTGAGCTTTTCACAGAGCAGGTAGCCCACTAAAAATCCAGACAGTAAAATCCATATATTACTAATGAATTTGAAAACACAGTTGATGTTCTAGAAAGGAAAATAAATATATGTATAGTAGCTCCTCTATATAACTCACTAAAGAACTCCAGGTTTCTGCATAGTTCCCATTCAATAGCATATTTTTTTAAGTATTCCCTTGCCCATCATTTATGAGCCTGCTAAATAATCTTACTTTTTAAATATTATACATAACTCAGAAAGTTCTTTGTGTTGTTACAGATGTTATCAACCTATTTAGCTTTATTAATCCTCCAAAATCCTTTGAGAAGTACAATCCATAATTAACCAATGTCTTTCTCATAATAATCCTTCTAAGGAAGAAGAGCTTGCTAAAAAAAAAAAAGAGAGAGAGAGAGAAAAGAGAATAAAAATAAAGTAGAAGTTCCCATTGTGGCTCAGTAGTAACGAGCCCAACAAGTATCCACAAGGATGCAGGTTTAATCCCTGGTCTCACTCAGTGGGTTAAAGAATCCAGGATTGCTTTTAGAACAAGTAAACAGATTCTAAAAGGAAATATTATACTTCTTGACTTTTTAGTGGGAAAAAAATGTAACGTGTGCAAGAAGATACAGTCATAACAAGATAGCATTGGGGGAAGGAGAAAGGAAGTGAGCTAGTATGATAGAACTAAATTCTCATCTCTTATATAGAGGAAATAGATATGTATAAAATTGTGAACGGAAGTATGGAGAAGGAGAATATTCTAAATTAAAAGAGAATTAAAGATCTAGTGCATGGTCTTCAACTGGACTAACCAGCTACCACAAGAGCCATCTGAAGGACAACTAAAGAAATTTAAACGTGTACTAGGTTTATATGATATTAAGAAATTATTGTCACATTCAGAGCTGTGGTAAACATATATGATGGAATTTTATTCAGCCACTTAAAAAAAGCAGGGAAATCCAGCCATTTTCAACATGGGTGGACCTTAAAGGCATTATGCTAAGTGAAATAAGTCAGAGAAAAACAAATCCTGTATGCTCTTACCTATAAGCGGAATCTAAAAACAAAACCAAACTCATAAAAGACGATATCCAATGTGTGGTTACCAGAGATAGGGAGTGGGAGGCTGGGGAATTAGAGGAAGCTGGTCAAAATATACAAACTTACAGTTATAAGACAAATAAAGGACTAAGGGTGTAATATACAACATGATAAATGTAGTTAATGCTACTGAGTTTTGTATATATATATATGTATGTATAAGTTAGTAAAAGAGTAAATCCTCAGAGCTCTCATCACATGGCAAATATTTTCTTTTAATCGTATCTACAGAAGGTAATGAATGCTCACTAAACTTAATACAGCATTACGGTAATTATTTCACAATATATCTAAGTTAAAGCATCATGCAGTACATCTTTGACGTGGTGTATGTCGATCATACGTCTGTAGAACTGGAAAAGTGAAAAAAAGTTAAATGGTACCAGTTTTGTTGCACTAATATTTTCGCTATGCATAATATAAACTTCTATGATAACTTAGCATAAATTATACAAGCATTTTTAAATACCTTTTAACAGAAACGTCAATATCTAGAAAATCTTCAGACTTTTCTATTTGATCATAAATATGTATGCTTTAAAAATGTGTTTCATTAGTTTTGGCATTTTACCTCTGGATTTGTACATACCCAAATTCCACTTCCCAGCCCCCACTGTATCTTGTAGTTGAAGCTCATCTTTTCAAGGATGACTCTCATCTTGCAAGGTTCTGAACTTTCAAAAAACAGACATAACTACGTCCAGTGCACTTTATTCAATTAGGCAGGAATGCAGACTAACAGTTTCAAAAGGTTTCTCCTTATTAGAGTGAAACAAAAAGAGATTCTGAAGTATGACCTTAAATTAACCAAGTATTCTCCCAGTATTCAGGTTGGTTAATAGGCATGGTTGGTAAGCCTCAATCAAACTAAAAGTGCATATCCTAACTCGCTGTGGTGGGTTGATGGTTAAGAATGTAGCAAATGTGTTCAGAGGACCAAAGGGACCTCTCTGTCAATGGGATCCACAGGAGATACCATGGCATAACCTATTTTAAAAACAGACAAAATAGGGAGTTCCCTTCATGACTCAGCAGTTAATGAACCCGACTAGGATCCATGAGGATGCGGTTTCAATCCCTGGCCTTGCTCAGTGGGTTAAGGATCCGGTGTTGCTGTGGCTGTAGTGTAGGCCAATGGCTGTAGGTCCGATTTGAGCCCTAGACTGGGAACTTCCATATGCCGCAGCTATGGCCCTAAAAAAAAAAGGACACAATAATCGTTTATTTTAATGACAGAATTAAGATTCTTTGATGTAGTTAATGAATAAAAATGCTGTACCTGTGAGGAAAAACGTTTTCAGAAAGATATTTCCACCTAAGAATGCATTTGACACATAAGGTAGTATGCTGCAGATTTCACAGTTTGGGTTAGTTGGTTAACGTTTTCATTACTTAAATCTCTTTTACATTGGACATAAATAGGGAACCCAAGGTGTAAGGTTTGATAGAATTTTTAAAGTATTATATGAATCATAGAGATAAATGAAAAGCTAGCTAAAAGAAAGACACTATTGGAGTTCTCTTATGGCACAGCAAGTTAAGGATCCAGTGTTGTCACTGCAGCAACTCAGGTCACTTCTGTGGCATGGCTTCCATCCCTGGCCCGGCAATTTCTGCATGCCACAGGCAAGGCCAAAAAAAAGAAAGGAAAAAAAAACACCATTACATGGAGGAGAATATTCAAAACATCTTTTTAATGGGAATGACGTATTAACAATAGTGATATTATAATTTGATGGGGCAGTATTGACCTATAACTACTAATCCATTTAATTGATTGACTTTAGGTCATGAATAGTTGGAATTATTGAGTGTCTATTTGTACTAGGGACTGAGAATAGGGTAGTAAGGGAGAAAAACATGATTCCCACCCACATGGAGTCTGTCATCTAGCCAGGGAGATAGGTATCACTCAGGCAGTTACAATGAAACATAATCAGGGTTCCTAGGGGAAAAGTGGAGGGAAGCCTTGAAAAACACAGGGTAAGGGATATGACCAGGTCGCTAAAAATATAAAGCAGGTACCTCCCCTTCCTCAGGGTTGAAACCCAAGAGTAAGTACAGAATCCCTGATGATTGTGGTGGCTAGGCTGGAATAGGGCTGTCCCAGCTGACTATAGGATCCTTGCACAGAGCAGTCTCCATTAGTGATGCTATTTATGTCAGCTTGTTTACTTGGTGTACTCTTAGTGTGCCTTGTGTCCCAAAGAATGCTGGGTCGGGAAATGGAATGATGGCAGTAGGATGACTTTATGAATGGCTCTTCAGACAGGTAAAGGGTCTAAAGTAAGCCTGCCCCTAACCTGAACGTACACACCCATATTGCAGCACTAAGTAATTCCAGAAAGACATTTAAAATGAATCTGGAAGCCCAGGATTATCTCCAAGCGTTTGGGTCAGATGGATGGCGGAAGACCAGCTAGGCTAATTGTGAAATTCTAACTGTAAGCAAAATGTGTGTTTATCTTATGATAAATATGAGGCCAGGGTTTACCTCATATTCTGAATAATTGTTTGTTTGTTTTAATTTCAGAATGTCCTCATTGTTGAGGTAAGATTTCTTTCTCCGTATTTGGAAATTGAAAAAGATCTAACAGTGAGTTTTGAAGTATACAACTTACAGTCAAATTGGCTGAGGATTTGATTTATGGAATTCCCACTATGTGCAGGGCTCCACGTTTATAGAATAGGAGGCCACTAGAATGCAGCTTGGAATAACTTAATAGGAAAGCTCTGTAATAATAGTCACGTGGTACTTTATCCTGTTTTATGTCAGATGCCACATATGTCTCTTGCGTCTCATACCGGAAACTAGCCCACAGAACCAGATTTTTTTTAAGAGTAAAACCAGAGTTAGAGCTCTCTTTACCCTTAATTCAGTGTTCTTGCTAATGACCTGAAAGAATTCTCCCTTCAACATCCAAATCATAACTAGAATCCATGTTCAAATGGTTATCCAAGGAGTTCCCTTGTGGCACAGCAAGTTAAGGATCGGGCGTTGTCACTGCTGTGGCTTTGTGCACTGCTGTAGCACAGGTTCGATCCCTGGCCCGGGAACTTCCACATGCTGCAGGCATAACCAAAAAAAAAAAGAAAAAGGAAAGTAAAAGTCTGCTCTTGTATAAAAATAAAATAAAATGGTTATCAAGGGGAAAGCTATAATTTAATTTGTTTTTCTGTTTAAAAAAATAAAAAGAAGACCAAGGGAAAGAAAGAAAGAACAAGTCCTGTAGCACAGCACGCCTGCTTTATCAGCTGGCAGAAATTCAAGGGAGCCGTTTTCCAGCTTTGTTACAGTTGCCTGTGTGGCCATATGTATCTGCTGTGCTTCTGGCTCAGACAGAACCCAGGAAGTAGACCCTCTAGCCAAATTAATTGCCCAACCTGGGCTAAATGCAGACCTGTTGTTTTGGTAATCAGCTCCTGGCAGCTGATTTCTGTCCTAAGGACAATGCATTTCGGCTGCCCATTCTGCCCTAATTGTGCAGCAGCTCATCAGCGGGGATGAGCCTCAGCTCACAGCAGCCCTGCATGCTCAGGACTCACAGGCTGTTGGCAGCTGCTGTCCAGACACATCTCACTTCCCAGCCGTGGAGGCCCCTATTAAGTGGGGAGGGCAAGGGGAGGCATTTATCCATTGAGCATATTCAGATTATACATCCCATGTCCATGAAAATTCGTGCGGCCTGTGTCATGTTACATAACCTCAGGGCCAAATTTAGTCCTTGAGTGTGTGTGCATGAGCCCAAACGCACTCAATGAAGAGCCCCACATGCCCTCCAAAGGCTGCATTTAGCCTTTCCACGCAGCTCAGGGATTCTAGGAGGAAGGAGTCCCTAATGTCTTTCCCCAAACCCAGCTTCCAGAAAGAAGCACCTGTCTAAAAACTAGAACCAGCTCTGCCTCTTTCTTTGACTCCAGTTTGACAGCAATTCTAATGATGATGTATTATTAATAAGGACTAGGATCATCTGTCTGGATGAAAAGCCTTTTCACACAGTTCAAGTGCACTAAGAGTTGAATTTTGTCTGTCCTCTTTGCAAAGGATGTTGTCGGAACTGGGAGGACCATGAAAGCATTGCTCAGTAGCATAGAGAAATACAAGCCCAACATGATTAAGGTGGCCAGGTGAGTAAGACGTTCGCATCGTTGTTGTTTCTGTCTTTCCAAACCAGCTCAGGAGAGATGCTCTTTCCAAAGAGGGCAGTTGTTTCCAAACTAGTGACCTTTTGCCCGGTAATGTAATGGTTCGACCACACCGAACAAACAGCCCTTTGGACGGCTAGCCTGAGAGAGAGGAAAGGGAAGAGGACATGCTTTGCTGTGTGGCTGAGCCCTGCTTTCCTAGCCTCCATGAGTTGTTTCCAGGAGCAGCTGGCTGAGCCCCAGGGCCAGTGCCGCCTCTCCCTTCCTTTTAGCCAGAATCTCCCTGAGGGGCACTGCACAAGGGAATTCGAGGGCCGTGCTGATGCCCTCACGCCACATGCTCGAGGGAAAAATGCATCTTTCAAATGTATATTTTTTTGAGAATGATTTAATATGTTACACCATACAACTATATTCTACTGTTGTTATTTTTAAATGTAAAGAAAAAAATTAATGATGTTGAATTGTATATGTAGTTCACAAACATTTTATCTGGATCACTAAAACTTTTTTTTTTTTCCCTAATGATAGTTTGTTGGTGAAGAGAACACCTAGAAGTGATGGCTTTAGACCTGACTGTAAGTGCGCTTTGGTTTTGTTGTTGTTGGGTTTGTTTGTTTCTTTTTTTTTTTGGTTTTTGGTTGATTGGTTGTTGGCTGGTGGTATTGTTTTGTGTTTAAGAATCTTTGGTTTCCTAGTTGGTTGAACTCCGTGCAAAATGGAAGCTATAAAGACTTGATGGTCCCATAAATGCTGCAGCAATAGGACCCTCTACAGCCAGGCGTTTTCATTTTCAAGTTTGCGTCTTTGGAGTTCCCTGGAAGCTGAGAGGTTAGGAGCACAGTGTTGTCACTGCTGTGGTTCAGGTTACTGTTGTGGTATGGGTCCGATCCCTGGCCTGGGAACTTCCACATGCCATGAGTGCGGCCAAATAGTAGTAGTAAGAATTGCATTTGTCCCAGGAACTCTGCTGTGTATATTGGATGTTTTTATTTTTCAGTTTTCCATAGCGCTGTCACTCCAAAGAACTCAGCTAAATAGGCTTCAGGGGGATAGAGGCACAGTGGTTCAGTTTTATATATAAATACTTTACCCCCCGGACCCACTCATGCACAGGATTCCAGTCTTGGCCTTTGTGCCCACTAGTTGGAGACACTGTGGAGGCTGAGAGGGGTTCTCCTACTACCTCCAGGACTGAGAGCAGATCACGCACAGTGCTGAGCTTCAGCAAGCCTGAATTTTAGCGCGCAGAAGGTGAACTCCCAGGCGCCTCTCCACCACCTCCAAACAGAAGTTCAGTAACACAGAAAATCAGCAGAGCAAGTATCTTTAGCTCACATCTTCACACTTTGAGTTCAGGCGTGTGTTCTAAAGGACTTTCCTTATCTCAGGCATTTTTCTACCTCCTCCCCATGGATGCCAGGAAGGATAAACAAGCTGCTTGATTATTTATTATAATCTAATGCCAGGAAGGATAAACAAGCTGCTTGATTATTTATTATTCTAATACTAGAGGCAGTTTTTTTTTTCAACTTGCATAGGCAAACTTCAGCTTGTTTTTTTTTCTTTTCTTTTTTTTTTTTTTTTTGTAACTTACATTTGCACTAAAGCCTTTGGGATAATTTGGCTACAGTTCTCATCAGCAAGCTGAACAAACATTAAAATGAGAAGCATGCTATGGATGGGTCGCGTGCCAGTGACATTAGAACCAGTGATTCTTTCTTCTAAAAACAAGTTTCATTCCTAGGTGGGATGTACTAAATAGACTATATCAGGTCTGGCCAGATAGACCCAGTTGCATGTTCCTGTCCAGTTACTGCTTTGGCAAATACAATCTGGATATAGTTAGGTTGAACAAGTTTGAAAAACAGAAACTTTCTAAGGAAATCATGTGTGTAAGATACTGTGTCGATAAGATTTCAAATGAAGTCAAAAGGCATCACTTCAGACATACCCCACTAGTTACGAATTTCTTGTGTCATAGCAACAGTATAAATAAAATAATAGCAGCTAACGCTAGTAAGAGAATTTTTAAAAAAATTTTTTACTGACGTATACTTTCTTTGCAATGTCATGTTACTTTCAGGTGTACAACACAGTGGCTCAGTTTTATATATGAATACATTTTCTTTTTCAGATTATTTTCCTTTATAGCTTGTTTACAAAATGTTAAGTATAGTCCCCTGTGCTATACTATAGGTCCTTGTTGGATATTTATTTTATATATAGTGGTGTGTATATGTTAATCCCAATCTCCTAATTTACCCCCCCCTTCCCTATGGTAACCCTAAGCTTGTTCTCTATATCTGTGATCTTTTTATTGTTTTGAGTTACCATATGACCCAGCAATCCCACTCCTGGCCATATATCTGGAGAAAACTATAATTTGTAAAGATATGTGCACCCCTATGTTCATAGCAGAACTATTCACAATAGCCAAGACATGGAGGCGACCTAAATGTCCATCAACAGATGAATGGATAAAAGGATGTGGTATATATAATATACACATATATACATATACACACAGTGGAATATTAGTCACCAAAAAAATGAAATGCCATTTGCAGCGACATGGATGGATTTAGAAATTATCATACTAAGTGAAGCAAGCCAAAGACAAATAGCATATGACATCACTTACATGTGGGATCTAAAAAAAATAGAAAAAAAAGATACAAATGAACTTATTTACAAAACAGAGATGCACAGGAGTTCCCATTGTGGCACAGCAGAAACTAATCCAACTAGCAACCATGAGGTTGCAGGTTCGATCCCTGGCCTTGCTCAGTGGGTTAAGGATCCGGTGTTGCCGTGAGCTATGGTGTAGGTTGCAGACGCTGATCGGATCTGGTGTTGCTGTGACTGTGGCGTAGTCCGGCAGCTGTAGCTCCTATTAGACCCCTAGCCTGGGAACCTCCATATGCCAAGGGTGCAGTCCTAAAAAGCAAAAAAAAAAAAAAACAGAGACTCACAGACGTAGAGATTATGATATACCTGACTGTTCTAAGAGCTACACAGAAATTAACACATTTAATCCTCACAACATTCCTCTAAAGTAGTACCCATTTTACAGATGAGGACATTGAACTCAACCAGGTTAAAGAGTATGCCAAGTGTAGAGTTGGTATTGAACCTACACAGTCTGGCTGCAATCACTGCTCTTATTCTTATACTGCATCTATAAGGAACATCTGCAGTTACAAGTATAAATGTAGGAACTGCATAAGTTTACCAGCTAGAGATCAGTCACTCTAGTTCCTGACTATTTTGTCCTACTTATCCATTGTCCTTTTATTCCATGACAGTCCGAGCTGCCATACCTGTAGTAGGGATTGCATTGCACTGGAAAGTCATTGTTATCCTTACAACCAGAGTATTCTGGGATTTGCTGATATTCTTTTAGCTAGCTCAGAATCTCTATTTCATCTTTCTTCCTGGATTTCTGAGGCTTTGTACTTTTCGGTCTTTTCTCATAATTGACTTTTTGCTTTACTCTCAATGACACCTTTTGTATGCTATGACATCTTCTGTTCTGCTTCTTTTTGATTATTTTTTTCAAGAAACTTAGAATCTAGAGGGATCAAATTGGCTTCCTAACAGTGACCTATAATGCAATCCTTAGAAAAATAAATCCCTCCCCTCTAGCATTTTCTGCAAGTAGGAACCAGTTAGTTTCTCCAAGTGAAGGATCCTGGGTCAGAAGGATCAAAATGGTGATGAAGAGTCACTATGGAGATAGCTTAATCTGTGCTGTAAATCTACTGACTCTGCCAAAGTACAGTTTCATAAAAGTAAACAAGTACACCTGTCATCCATAATACTGTAATAAACAAGCATAAGATTCCCTAAAACTGGGAGGAATTTGAGAAATCACTGGCCTGTTTATTCAGTTTCAAGACCTGAAGAAGAGCTCTTGTATGTTCTTTTAGAAGCCTTTTCAATAAAAATCGTCTTCCTTTCGATATATCCATCCTTGGCTTAACCTAAGTACCTCGTACTGCATTTCAGTCCATTTACTCTCATTCTGCCCTTGATGGAGACAGAGAGCCAATTAATATCATCTGCATTGTGGACTCAAAGACTAGCGTTAGAATAACCCTTAGCATTGTTTTCCTCGAGGTGAACAGTGCCATTTCCTTTCATCTTGTCTCCCAGGTTTTGCTTTCCGGCCCTTTATCCAACCAAGGACACTGAGTACGATGGGAGGACAGCTTCCTAGTGCCACAGCCTGTGCCTGTATTTACGTATTACAGTGTTGGAATACCTTCTCTTTGAATGGCACTTCATGCTTTGCGAAGTGTTCCCTTTGGCATACCATTGGATACTGCTTGCTTTGGAACAACACGGCTGCATGCCTGACTCATGCATACTTTTTGTTATCCACTGGGCTGCCTGAGCCCTTTCTCAGCTCTTGAAAGGAGGAGAGTAGTCATCTTTCACTGTCTGTTTACTTGTTTGTCCTGCCTCCCTAAGTAGTCACTCCAGTTCAGGTCTTATTGGGCTTATCGTATGCATTGCTGATCACTTTTTCCACTTATTTCTACCTAACGGAAGGTCCTTATAGGTTGAATGTCAACAATAACATATGGTAGGCTTTATACTTATTAAATTGTGTACCCTTTTTTTTTCCCCCCTCTCTCTCTCTGCTCAGATGCTGGATTTGAGATTCCAAACTTATTTGTGGTGGGTTATGCCTTAGATTACAATGAATACTTCAGAGATCTGAATGTAAGTCTTGCATGCAAATCCCTAGCCTCCTTTTCATAATAACTTAAGAGTGGTATCACTTTAACACGTTTTTGAAATAGTTGTAATGATGGCTGCCAAACATTTATGGGGTGTCTTTTGTGTCAGGAATATTCTATGCATTTGGCATTCATAATCCCAATGAATCCCAATGAATTCCCACCAAGGTAAGAATGGTGGAAGCAATTATGATTATTTCTCTTTTGTACTAAGGAAATAAGGAAGTTAAAAGCAGAACTATAGCTTGTTAGTGATGTTAGTGATTTATTCCTCCGTAGTCATTGACTGTGTCTCCACTCAGCCATGCTAATAGTCGATATTCTGTAAAACTG
The DNA here is from genome assembly GCA_004024745.2 of Catagonus wagneri. Lineage (NCBI taxonomy): Eukaryota > Metazoa > Chordata > Mammalia > Artiodactyla > Tayassuidae > Catagonus > Catagonus wagneri. The sequence continues at coordinate 5,064,444 of PVHT020000059.1, forward strand.
TTTCATGCCAGTGCTTGAAATTTAGAAAGTATCAATTACAGCAGCATGTGGCTCATGACTATTCCCCACTTTGGGAGAAATGATTTTAAACATGTAGACATGGGCCCCCAACTGTGTGACCCTGACTTCTGATGAAGGACCTAGAGGTAGACACCTTACCCAAAGTGCACAGACCCAGCAGTCTTTCTCTCTCCCATCTCAGAATTAGACACCTAAACGAAAAGCCAGAGACAAGGGATCTGGAAGTTAAGCCATGGGCTGAGGTCTGGAGCTCCCCCGCAACCCTGTTCCTGCTTTCCAGTTGCTGCATTACTCTGCTCTTCCTCTGCCTCTGTGAGCTCTTCCAGTACCTTACCAACAACACCCCACTTCCTTTGCTGACAGTAACCTGACACCATTTCTGTTGCTTGCCATCAGAATATTTCTGACACGTTTCTTGCTATCCAAAAGGGCTCAGAGGAGAGTCAGTACTGTGATTACCACAGCTGTCAGTCCATTCATTGCAGGAGTTTGTAATTTCACTGGTAGGAGACATGTGTCTCCATCACTGCTAAATGTAATCTACCGCCCTCAGCATTTCCAGTTGTTACAGACCTACAGAGTCAGATTCAGAAAAGAGCTCAAAACCAAAACAGTAAGGAAACCTTTGTCAAGCATTTTAACGGGTCTCTGGAGATTTTACATATATGTGTATGTATACATATATTGCATGTGTATCTATATGCGTTACGTATCTGCATTACATTTAAGTATACATACATGCATATAGATACATATGTATTTAAATGAACAATAGTCAAGTAAAAGATGACATTCTGTTCTCTTACTGCATCCCATTTTCTGTACCTCATATTTTGTTAATAAACTGATGCGTTTAAATCCTTTATTGTTTCAGCACATATGTGTGATCAATGAACACGGCAAAGAAAAGTATCGAGTCTAAAGAAGTAAACTTTCACCATCGAATCGGCAGATAACATTCCTACTTAACGACTACACTCAGGAAACCAGCATGTAAAGGTTGTCTCCCAGGCATCTTCACTCAGCAGGATTTAAAAGAAAAAAAAAAAATTTAATGAGCAGGCTTTATTTTCTGAGATTATAACATAACATAAAGAGTCCCAAAGGTTCTTCAGGAAAAGAAAGCAATGCTTTTATTTGCCTTGTTTCAGATTAAACACTCCGCCTTGTGACTCACAAGTTCAGTCTACCTTCACACCCCTGAGATACACCTTCTTTTGTTTTGATAAAGTTGTTATGGGCGATTACTATACCCCCACCTAGTTACTCAAATATTTTTCACTTAACTACTTTTTTAAAATACTCTACTTTGCAATCTTAAAACCTGGAAGCCTTTTATGTGAACCTCTGAGCCCGTAGGCTGGAAATGCAACTAGATTCTCATACTAATAAAGGAGGGAAAGGACAATTTAATATAAATTTCTGTTTGCGCACTTCTGACAGGCCATGATTATCTGCTTTGACAAAGCCTCTCTGAACAGCAGCGTACAGTGAATCTTAATGATGTTATGAAATAGGCCTTTGCCCAGTGCTCTTGATGGGAGCTTCCGGTATGTGATAACGGTATGTCATGTATGCATGGATGTACTCAACTGTGTTTAATACTCTGAATTTTAATTAGAAAAAATACAGTGGCAGCAAGCCCTGGTTTCTAAGTGTCATCCTTTTACTCATGTGGGACCTGAGCAAATAGTAAAATTGGGAAGGGTGGGGGGAAAAGTGTTTTCAATGCTCGAAACTAAGCACTTATGATTTTTTCCTATATTTCCATCAGAGGGCAGGACACTATTCTGCATTATCCTAAACATGAGCACAGAGGTTGAATTATTTTTTTATTTTTATTTTTTGCCTTTTGTCATTTTAGGGCCGCATCTGCGGCATGTGGAGGTTCCCAGGCTAGGGGTCTAATCGGAGCTGTAGCCACTGGCCTACGCCACAGCCACAGCAACGCGGGATCCGAGCCGCGTCTGCGACCTACACCACAGCTCACGGCAACACCGGATCGTTAACCCACTGAGCAAGGCCAGGGATCGAACCCGCAACCTCATGGTTCCTAGTCGGATTCGTTAACCACTGCGCCACGACGGGAACTCCAAGGTTGAATTATTTTTTAAAGTGGCCTTCTAAGACTTGATCCCACAATCCAAGGCTCTGTTGAAGACTTGGATACTTAAAGTTTTTTCCAAGTAACATTTTTTTTTCCATTTCTACTGTTTCATGAGATGTTTTCTAATTTATGGGGATTTTAATTAAAAATAAACTTGAGTGCCAATGGAGCTGGGTTTTTTCCTCACTTCTTAAAAGGAGCACATGCAAAGTAAATAACTAAGCAGCCTTTGTTTGGTTCTGAACCGTATGTGGTATATTGTTATCAAGTTCCAGCTTCCTTTAAACTAATAAAGACTAAGAACACTTGTTATGTTTCATAACTGCTTACTGTTCTTCTTCCGCCCTCATATTTTTTATATACTTTCAGCCATTAAAATGTGTATGAGCCAGTAGCTTAAATACACTACTGCATACATCTTCCCTGTGGCTTTATTTTTGTTAACCCGGAAAATATCCACTATATGCACCAGTGTAAGCAAATGATTAAGCCAGGCTTGGTATGCTGCTTGCTGCTTTTTTTTTCTTTTTTCCTTAAGCTTATTTGTAAGAACAAGGAATTTTAGTTGTAAAAGAAGATTTTCTTGCATATCTTTGTTCTAGTCAGAGAAGAAAATAAACCACACCCAGATATCCCAAGAGGCAAAGCAGTGAAGGGAACTTCTTCTAGCTTTGTTCCACAGAAACACTGTTATCCAAGTTATAGGCTGATAATTCTAACTGGCCAGTTTCTTGAACTGTCAAAATTAATGTTCTAAATGTAATTTTCCATCCTGTCACAGTTATAGCAGAAGACTTAGAAAAATCCAGACACATTTGATTTTAAATATAAACTTAGCCACAAAGTATGTAGTAATAAAGTATTTTCTTTAAAATGTTATATTTTGGTAAACATCATTTTTGAGGTCCATAGGTTTATTCCAGTTAGAAAGGAAGTTGTTGAGTTCCCATTATGGCTCAGCGGTTAACAAAACCGACTAGGATCCATGAGGATACAGGTTCAGTCCCTGGCCTCGCTCAGTGGGTTAAGGATCCAGCATTGCCTTAACAATGCTGGTGTGTAGGTCACAGATGTGACTCGGATCTGGCGATGCTGTGGCCGTAGCATAGGTCTGCAGCTGTAGCTCAAATTAGACCCCTAGCCTGGGAACTTCCATATGCTGCCAGTGTGGCCCTAAAAAAAATAAAATAAAAAAGGGCAAGGAAATTGCTCTACTTCAAGATTTTGAGAAGGGTTCGTGCTGAAAAAGAAAAATTCATTAAGAAAACAAGAAGTCTAATTATTTCTGAAATGTTTTCCTATCAGACAATATTTTGACAGTGATATCCAAGAATATCATCTTGGGGAAAATAGTATTTCATTTTCTCTTGAAAACTCTAGTCTATTTATTACCGTAGAGTTTATTCAACTTAGACCAAAAGCATAAAAGCTTATCACCTGATTAACAATCAGTGCATTTATTAGTGTTCTAAAGCTGATTAATAGGGAGAAAAAAAGGAGTTCCCTGGTGGCTCAGTGGGTTAAGAATTGGGCATCGTCACTGCTGTGGGTTCTCGTTACTGCAGCGGTACAGATTCAGTTCCTGGCCCAGGACCTTCTGCATGCTATCGGAGCAGCCAAAAAAAAAAGGAGGGGGAGGAGTGTGTGGCATGTTTCCCTGGAAAAACTTGTTTTTAGTTACAATCAGCATAATTAGCAATACTTTGGGATCTTTCAAACAGATTAGAATCCGTCATTATAAAGTGCCCTTTCTTTACTGGGCTGGAATATGTCACATACTGAATTGAACCATGTATCCCCAAGATGGACTATGGGAAGGTCAGAGCCTGAAGTGTCTTGGTTAACCTTTGGATGTCTTTGGATGTGACTTGTTTTGCCATGTCTCAGGCCTTTGAAGACTGAAAACAGCCTTGCAGAGCACAGGCAGCCGTTTCCTCAGCCTCCTGCATGGTGAAAACGGAAGGTAACCTCCCCCACTTCTAAAGACCTGCTGTCATGGAAATATTTCCCCACCTTTGTTATAGAGTTACTATGTTCTAGGGGATTGAAACCCTAAACCATGCTGTCCATACTGTCCACCCAGATGTCTGGCTAATTTGGGCAAAAAAACAGCATGTGAGAGTTTTCCTTACTTTGCCATCATAAAGTTCCTTTGGATCCCCTGAGGACGGGTGGGCTGGTGAGTTTCATGAAGGGAAAAGGATCACGGAAGGTTCATTTGGGAGTTGGTACTGGAAGGTGTGCAGAGTAAAGGATGGACTTGGAAAGGGCGGCATTGCTCCACGGCCCCGGTCACACCCACCAGTGGTTCTGAACCCTGCGGCGAGAGGTAAGCAAAGACACCAGCAGAGAAAGCTGTTCTCCTGGTAGCCTTCATGCCACATAGTGGGGCAGCCAGGCCCATCTCCACATTTCACTGGGGGTCCTGGCACAGCTTTGGTGAAGGAAGGGACACTGGCAAAGCAGCTCCGTTTGAGGATCAGAGATTTCTGTGGTCTGGGGAGCTCTTAGGCATATCCACACCAAGGCCACTTCATGGCTCCTCCAGAGGCTTCATGGCCCTAGCATCCACAGGGAACCAGAGTAGCCCATGAGAGGAATGTTGACAGACACGGGTGAGAAATCTCGTCCCAGAAACACAGCTACTGCGTGGCTCGCCCAGCCCGAATTACCGGTGCCCTGCGAGGACGCCTGGCCAAGGGGAGCAAGGAGGGGCTGAAATCCAGCCCACAGTCCACTTTTCAAGCCACGGACTGCATCAGCACTCAAGAAGGGTGTCTCTCTCTTAAAGGGGTATCCATTTCTACTCTGCATAAAAAGGTGGGATGTTTTTGCAGTTTCTCATCGTGTGTGTGTGTGTGTGTGTGTGTGTGTGTGTGTGTGTGGCTTTTTCTGCCAGGATGAGCTTTGCTCAGATATAGATAGGGGAGAACTTGGAGACAGGATGGGCTGCTGGTGTCCAGCATTTTCCAAGTGGGAGGAATAAGCATGAACTCATGTTGTGACCTCGTCCACAGCCATATCCTAGTGGGCGTTGACTAGTGAATAAGCTGTGAGTGCGACGGTTAAGTGTAGACAACCTGTTCGAGAAACCTGGCTGCGAAGAGACACAAAACCGTAGTGAGAGCTTTTAAATGATGGGAGAGACTTGTGCATTTTTATTTGCTAGAGAACAAAAAAACAAAATGGTAGAAAGTGTGTATTTATCATTGATGGCTGTGTAACAAACCATCCCAAGACTGAGTAGTTTAAACCAACAGTAATGATTTAGTATCCCTCATGTTTCCAAGAGTGAGGAACACAGGATGGCTTGTTTCTGCTCCGTGATGTTTGTCAAAGCAACAAAGAAAGCAGCAGGAAGATTCAAAGGCTAAGAGTTAAACTGTCCAGCGTAGCAGCCACACATGTAGTTGAAGTTCTGTAAGTTTAAATTAACTAAAATTAGCTAAAGTTTAAAATTCACTTCCTCATTCACACTAGCTACATTATAATTGCTCAACAGCCTCACGTGGTAGTAAGTTACCATATTAGCACAAATAGACAGCTTCTATGATCACAGAAAGTTCTGTGGGTCACTGTGATCTGAAGGTCTGTCTAGTGGTTGATGTTGACTCTTAGCTCAAACCTCATTTGAGGCTGGAATTCTGTGTGGTTTCTCCACGTGGTTTGGGTTTCCTCGCAACATGGTAGCTGGGTTCCCGAGGCAAGTGAGACACAGAGAGAAGCAGGTGGAAGCCTTATTGCCTCTTATATGGCAGGCCGACTTCCACCACATTCTGTTAAAGCAATTACAAAGATTTATCTGAGTTCAGGGGGAGGGAACATAGACTGTGACCACTCAGTGGAAGAATAGAAGCATCATACTGTAAGAAAATCACGTGAGATGGTGTATTTATTGCTGTGGCATCTTCAGAAACGTGAAATTAAAATCTGCCGCCAGAAAGGCTGTGTGCCCTGCACATTTCTTTACTAATGAGATTAGTGAAGGAGTTGATTATCCAGTGGTCATAATGCACAATTGAAAGCATGCCTGCATGCATAGATTTTTAAAGATTATGAAATACTACCTAGCCACGTGGGAAAATATGAGATGATGAAAAGAACACCAGACAGTAGCACACCTTGGTCACAAAGACAGAAATACGTATCTTCCCACTGAGAATGTTTGGAATAGATTGACAAGGCTTTGAAAGAGCATTTTTATATGTATTAAGGTGCTAAATTTTGAAATCCCCCCCCAAAAAAAAGCTTTTGCTTGCCAAGCATACTATAGATGCAAATTCATACTGAAATTTTAATAGTTCCATTTTTATGTGAAAAAATTGCATAGTAATTTGGCCAAGGAACTGCTTCCGGATGGAGCTCCTTAAAACACATTGAGGAGTTCCCGTTGTGGCTCAATGGAAACAAATATGGCTAGTATCCATAAGGACACAAGTTTGATACCTGGCCTTGCTCAGTGGTTAAGGATCCAGTATTGCCATGAGCTGTGGAGTAGGTCACACACACAGCTCAGATCTGGCATCGCTGTGGCTGTGGTGTAGGCCGGCAGCTACAGCTCCAATTCAACCCCTGGACTGGGAACCTCCATATGTCATGGATGAGGCCAAAAAAGGAAAAAAAAAGAATGTAACTAGGTGTGCTGAACTGTGTGTGTGTGTGTGTGTGTGTGTGTGTATGTAGTCAATATTTATGTGTATATCCTGGAAACAGTACTCAGCAATTAACCTTTTTTAAAACAGATTGCTCAATACTGACCTGTAGGATTTTATAATGAAAACTGCTCTGATTTATCTAACCTTCTAATATTGAATGATAAAACTGGTCGGCTGGGAAAGGAAATCGATGTAATTTGTCTTATCTTTTAACAAGGATTTTGGTTCTGCCATGTGAAGAATATTCATCAATAACCTGAGAAAATGACTTATACTACATAGCTACTGGGTAATTGTACAAATCCTTATAGTTATATTCAAAAGAGACCTGTCATGAACATAACAAAACATCTTGTGAAAGATTCAAGCCCAGGCATTGGATGTGTTGACATTTCATGAAAGATTTGACCGCAACTATTATGGATCATGCCTTGTACAAAAACTTGACAATTACTCCATGCAATATTTAGCACAAAACTCAGAGGCAAAAGTTGGCGTGTCCGTTTTAGAGATAAGGAAATGAGTATCAGAGATTTAGTCACTTGCCCAGGGTCACACGTCTTTGGTCAAAGCCAAAAACCTTAGCAGTGCCATTGGACTGCTCAATACACAGTTCATGGACACTAGACAGTGTGTCTGCAGACCTATGGACGACAGTCAGATGGGGATAAGAAAGGATGATGTGGTAGATATAAGAAGGATATTTGGTCTTTTTACCTGGTTTCTGGTTCAGAGTTCCTAAATCCCTTGGAATTTCCAAAGTGATAGGAGTGTCTTTTGTTATTCATAATAAGCCTCTTTGGATCATACCTCAGTTTATGCTAATGAGGTGGCTTGGCGCCTCAAAGAGCAATTAGAGGGTTGGCGCCTTCACCCACTGACTTCTGGGTAGTTACACAATTCAGTTTCATTAGCTACTATTTTTGTGCCTCTCTATTCAAATGGGAAACGGCCCTATAATTTTCCTTTCTTCTATGATCCTTATTTGGTTCGGGAATCCAGATTATTCTAGCCTCAAAAAATGACATCAGCTTTTACTTGTTTTCTGGAACAGCTTGTACAAGATAGGGATTCTCTGTATGTTGAAATTTGTACTACATGTCAATGTATATATAATCATTTCTTCCTTTTGTTTCATATTTTATTTGCTTCTAATACCTTTTCTCCTCCCCCCTCCCCCAAGAAACCACTTTTTGTTCATCTTCTGATAGATCTTGTTTTTCTGGCTGTACCCATCCTCCGGTTCTATGGGTGTCGGCTGCTACAGCTCACATTTGCCCCTTTTTGGTTTCCTGGAGATAAACACCCTCCCCGAGGTAGTCACAGCCAGTGACTGAGGGACATGAGAGCACCATGAAGTGCTAAAGGACCCCCACGTGGGACCCTATAGTGCCATCCAAGCCCCAGACCTCCCTGTGGGATCAAGCTAAAGCTTACTACATCCTTGCTTAGCTTCTGTCCCGCCTGCTTCCATCACATATTCTCTTCAGAGCACTCCTCTGCCCACAGCACCAAAGAATGAATGTACCTAAACCATCTTCTCCAGCTCTGCTTCTGGGACAGGGGCGAGCAAAGTGTAATCCCCAGGTCAGATGCAATCCATAGCCTGTTTTCATGTGGCCCACCAGCTAGAACTGTGTTTTCATTTATATAGAGTTGGAAAGAAGGAGGGAGGGAAGGAAGGAAGGAAGGAGAGAGAGAAAGAAGAAAGAAAGGAAGAAAGAGAAAAGAAAGGAAAAGAAAAGAAGGAAAGGAAGGAAGGGAGGGAGGGAAGCAAGGAAAGGAAAGAGAGACAGAGAGATAAAGAGAAAGACAAAGAAGAAAACTCTGCAATAAACACCATATTGACTGCCAAGCCAAAAGTGTTTTCTAGGTAACCTTTTACCGAAAAATTTACCAAGCTCTGTTCTAGGAAATCTGATTGAAGATACTTCTCTATTCTTTTAAGTTGTACTTCATTTAATTCTGACCTTATATTGCTCTGTTGTTCTAAAAAAGGAACACTTGAGTTCAGTTATTCATTTTTAGGGTGTTTAACCTTTTTTTGCCTGATAAATATCTAAACAGTTACAAATTTCAGTCTAAGTACACTTCTTGTAAATCTTAGGACTTAATTTCTGCCATCATATCATATCACATTTTTTCATTTGCAGTACTTTTTGTTTCTCTTTTTCTTGGATTTCATTGGATAGATTTATTTCTCATGCTGATCTGAAAGTTACATCTTTTATTTTCATTCTCATGGTATTTGGTCTTAACATATGATCCATACTCATTTTCATAATTTTTAAAATTTTATTAATGTCTATTTTCCCCCAATAAGATAAATTCTATACATATTATCATGCTATTAGTGTTCAGAGTTTTAGTTCTAAGTTATTGTGTGTATCCTTTAATTATTTGTTTCCACTAATTTTATTTTTTTAACACAGCATAAATTCTGCCAGGTTATTTGATCTCCTTTACTACCCCTATGCGTCTTGGCTTTGTTTCTCTTCTTTCTTGAATACTTTTTTTCTCTGTCTTTTTTTTTTTTCGGAGGAGGGGGCTACACCTGAGGCATAAGGAGGTGCCCAGGATAGGGGTCTAATCTGAGCTGTAGCTGCCAGCCTTCACCACAGCCGCAGCAATGAGGGATCTGAGCCTCATCTGCGACCTACACCACAGCTGACTGCAATGCCAGATCCTTAATCCACTGAGCGACGCCAGGGATCAAACCTGTGTCCTCATGGATACTAGTCATATTTGTTTCTGCTGAGCCATGATGGGAACTCCCCCTCCTTCACTTTTATATTTAACTCTTCCTTTCCGGCTGCATTCTAGGAAATTTAGTAAAAACTATCCTGCACCTCCATATGATCATTTCAGCAAATATCCAAAAAAAAAAATCTTTGCCAAAATCTAACATCCATTCCTGATAAAAATTTCTCAGTAAGCTAGGAAGAGATGGGAACTTCCTCAACCTAAAAAATGGCACCTATTTAAAAAAGAAAAAAAGCGCAACAAATTCCACTAACATCATACACATCATACTCTATCATACCAGATTGAATGGTTTCCCCCGAGATAAGGAACAAGACTATTCATCACTGAGGGAGAGAGCTGTTCAGTACAATCAAGTAATAAGAAGAAATACAAGGCATCCAGATTGGAAAGGGAAAAGTAAAACTGTCTTTATTCCCAGATGACATGATCATCTGTATCAAAAATCTTATGAGAAAGAGTAAGTTTGACAAGGTTGTAGGAAATCAAATGTATACACTAGTAACAACAGAAATTTTATTTTGTTTTATTTACTTTTGGCTGTGCCCGTGACGTGTGGAAGTTCCCAGGCCAGGGATCAGACCAGCGCTACAGCAGTGACAATGCCAAATCCTTAACCACTAGGCCAAGGAACCCTTTTTTTCTTTTTTTGGCAGAAATTAAAACTTTAAATATGCCATTTATAATAATAATCAATAAACAGTAAATACTTAATAAGGAATCTTAGAAAAGCTCTGAAAGGCTTGTACACTGAAAACTACAAAAAGTGCTGAGAGATTCTAAAGTGCTGAGTGCTGAGAAGTTCAAAATGAATGTAGAGATACAGTCACTGTTTTCTAGAGTCAGAAGCTACAGCATGGCTAAAATGTCCCCAAATTTCTCAATACATTCAATACAATCCCAAACAAAATTAAACTTAAAAAGCTGAACCTAAGAAGTTCCCTGGTGGCCTAGCAGGTGAGGATTTGGTATTGTCACTGAAGTGGCTCAGGTTTGATCCCAGGCCCAGAAACTTCCACATGCCACAGACACAGCCAAAAAAAAAAAAAAAAAACCTGAATCTAAAATTCATGTGAAGATCCAAGGACCTAAAATAGCCAAAACAACTCCAAAAAAGAACAATATTACAGATTAAGATTATCTAAATATACAGTAATCAAGATTAGCTATAAATATACAGTAATCAAGATAGTAGAGTATTAGTATAAATATAAACAAATAGATCTGTGGAACACAATTAAAAGTTTAGAAACATACATATCTGAGTTTCAGCAATGTACAAAAGCAATTCAGTGGGGAAAGTACAGCATTTGGTACTGAAATAATTGGAAATGGAAAAAAATGAACTTTGACCCACAGTGTACGCCATATAAATAGATGCACTCACAATTGATCATAGACCCGGAGTTCCCACTGTGGTACAGTGAGTTAAGAACCTGACTGCAGCCTCCAGGATTGTTGAGGAGGTGTGGGTTTGACCCCTGACCCAACTCAGTGGGTTATAGGATCTGGCATTGTCACAGCTGCAGCTCAGATTCACTCCCTGGGCCAGGAACGTCCATATGCTGTGGGTGTAGCCATAAAAAAAAAAGTAAAAATTAAAAAAACAAGAAGTGTTAGAGAAAATAAAACTAAGTAATGCAATCCCAAAGCAATTTAACCAGAAACATTATGTATGACATCATATTATATGTCACTGTACTGTCAACCCCTTAACATTATAGGTTCCAGCTATTTTAAATACAGACTTGCAACATCTGACACATGGGCTAAGTGAGGGCTCCCGTGGCTTTCCATATGTCAAATGCTAGTAAGACTTGGATTCTTATTTTTAGACTTAGGAAACTTAAACAGAAGCTTTAGTATTTTCTGCCCACCTTCATGAATCACAACTTTCCATCCCAAGGTATAAGCATTCAACTCTGGAGACACCCCTGTAAGTGACAGAAAAATGTATCATTTCAGGAACTGTATCATTTCATCTTTGTCCTCAGTGCCTACACAGTGATTGATACTCAATAGACATTTGATAAATGTTTATTGCTCTCTTGGAGTGGGGCTTGTAAAACTCTTATGTCCTGATAACCTAAGAACTAATTTGACTCTTTCTAGTGTGCCAGCACTAGTTCTGGGAATAACAAGTTTTTAAAAGCAATGTAGAGGATAAAGAGCAGAAAGCTGGGGGGGGCGGGGAGGAAAGTAATGTTAGGTCTCTAAATACAGAATAAAGGAGCTTAGAGAAAATCTAGGGATAGCAGGGAGATTTAGGCTGTTACGGTTTCAATCAAATGTATAGGAGGTAAGGGTGAACCTCTACTCTTGAAAATCAAGTCCAAGAGTTCCCAATTCCCATGGAGTGAAAGAGAAGGCATTTATTCTGTATTTATTCTGATATAAGAAGGACATTTTCTTTATCCTCTCACTAGACAGACACTGTAATATTAAACTTTTTTCTTTTTCTTTCTTTTTTTTGTCTTTTTTTTTTCCTTTTTAGGGCTGCACCTACAGCGTATGGAAGTTTTCAGGCTAGGGGTTGAATCAGAGCTGCAGCCTCTGGCCTATGCCACAGCCCTAGCAATGCCAGATCCAAGCCACATCTATGACCTACACCATAGCTCTCGGCAACACCAGATCCTTAACCCAGTGAGCGAGGCCAGAGATCAAACTCGCATCCTCACAGACACTGTGTCGGTTTCTTAACCTGCTGAGCCCAACAGGAACTCCTGTAAATACTGAACTTTGACATAAAAAAAAAAAAGATTTTTCCAAGCTGTGCTTTTGGGGGTACAGAGGGAAGTGAGGACTCACAGAAATCATAGCCCAGACCTTGCAAAACCTTTCAGCTATATGAAGCTATTAACATTTTCTTAATGGGTGAGAATAAAAGACATTTTCCTCTGGTGTTTAAAATATACATGCTCATGAACTTCTCCATGTCAGTACGCACTTGATAAAGTTATCATCTGGATTATTATCAAGTGCCGAATATCTCCCAAGACATTTTTTAGATTGATTAGGCCTAAGCTAGTTTTTGAATCACACACTATGCGTTTAACCACTGTTCATTTAATCAGCATCTATTTTCCATGTCATTCAAATAGCATTATCTTCACCATGCTTGTGGCTTAGGTTGTACTTTGAATACTTAGGTTTCTGCTGGATATAGAATCTGCATTTTCTTATTTTGTAATATTGTTCATTACACATACCACAAGGCGCTTCAGTTAAAAGATTTGCTAAACTTTGCTCAACTGTGATTGCACCCGATGACTCATCAGCTTTTTTATTTTTTTCTTTTTTAAATTCAATTCAACAACATCTGGTAACTTATATAAGAAGAGAGGATGTCCTTTACAATCAGTGATTTTTCTGGACAGCATGTTTTTGTAGTTGGCAGACATCCATTTTTCTCGTGAGTTGCTCTGTTCATGTAGTCCAATACTGGCATCTTAATTTTTTTCCTAAAGATTAACATGCGCAGGAATCTGGTCTAACATTGCACAATACATTTTTATAAGGATCGGTTCCTATGTCTCTTCTGCTAATGTGTTCTGAATTGGCCTAACTTTGAAAAAAAGGAAAACTAAAAATAATTGCAAATGAATGAGAAGAAAGCAAAATACGGGTCTCACACACTTCATGTGCAGAACAATATTTCCTTCAAGGGATATTAGAATATGAAATCTTTTCAGTCTCTTTGATAACCACTAAAAAGAAGATAAAGATCAGATACTGCAGAATGTATGTCTAGATACGCTATTGTTTTCTACCCAGATGTTTTTCACATCCTTTCTGACTCACAGTACTTCAGACAGAGATAAATGATGCATGATATTCACACAGCTAAACATTCTTGAAACACGCCCTTGAATTTTTTAATGTTCTTGCCGTGGTCTAGTCTTATTAATCTTCAGAATGGGAGTGGAGAAAATAGGCTTGTTGCCTGCAACAGGGATTACAATTATGTTCACTTAAATGAGATCCTTTTAAAATTTTCTACTATTGTTTCTTCAGGCAGAAAAAATAACATTAGCACAAGCCACTTATTTTCTGCTTGTGTTTTCCATTTTGCTGAGGAAAAAATACTGGAGGAGTTCAAAACAAAACAAAACTGAAAAAAAACCACTGTAATCAAACTGGGCAGACAATGAGATAATAAGTGACTCCAGATACTTAAGAGTACCAAGATGAATTTTAGAAAAAAGATGTTGATATCCAATACAGGTTGATATTGGTTATAGATAAGGTGTTGATCAACAAAAGCTATTTTATACTTACCTTCACATGGACTTATTCTAGCTTCCTAATCAATGTGTGGTTCACTTGAATACTTTGTGGTTTAGAGGATTGGACTCAAATCAACAACTTAACTTGCCACCTAAAATAATTAGAAAAAAAAGAGTTCCCATCGTGCCTCAGCAGAAACAAATCTGACTAGTATCCATGAGGATGTAGGTTCAATCCGTGACCTTGCTCAGTGAGTTAAGGATTCAGCATTGCCCTGACTGTGGTGTAGGTTGCTGCAGCTTGGGTCTGGCATTGCTATGGCTGTGGTATAGGCCGGCAGGTGTAGCTCTGATTGAACCCCTAGTCCAATTGCCACAGGTGCGGCCCTAAAAAGACAAAAAAGAAAAAGAACAAACAAAACCCAAAGTTGGCGGAAGTAAGTCATAAAGGTCAGAGAAGAAATCAATAAAATAGAGATTCAGAAAACTATAGAAAAAAAATCAATAAAACCAAGAGCTTGGTTTTTTGTTTTTTGTTTTTTTTTTGCTGAAAGCCTTCCCACTAAAATCTTGAATCTTGAACACCACAAGTATGCCCACTCTCACCACTTTTATTCAACCTAGTATTGAAAGTCCTAGCCACAGCAATCAGACACACAAAATAAATAAAAGGTATCCAAGTTGGAAGAGGTAAAATTGTCACTGTATGCAGATGACATGATGCTATATATAGAAAACCCTAAGGACTCCACACAGAAAGTACTCAAACTGATCAACGGATTCAGCAAAGTAGCAAGATACAAGATTAACATTCAGAGATCAGTTGCATTTCTGTATACTAACAATGAAATATTAGAAAAATAATATAAAAATACAATACCTTTTAAAATCACACTCCCAAAAATTAAATTCCTAGGAATAAATCTGACCAATGAGGTGAAAGATTTATATGCTGAGAACTATAAAATATTAACCAAGGAAATTAAAGAGGATTCAAAGAAATGGAAAGATATTCCATGCTCCTGGGTTGGAAAAATTAATATCATAAAAATGGCCATACTCCCCAAAGCAATCCACAGATTCAATGCAATCCTTATCAAATTACCCATGATGTTTTTCACAGAACTAGAACAATCCAAAAATGTATATGAAACCATAAAAGACCCAGAATTGCCAAAGCAGTCCTGAGGAACAAAAACCAAGCAAGAGGCGGTAACTTTCCCGGACTTCAGGCAATATTTGAAAGCCACAGTAAACAAGACAGTGTGGTACTGGCCCCAAAATAGACATACAGACCAATGGAACAGAATAGAGAACCCAGAAATAAACCCAGACACCTACAGTCAATTACTCTTCAACAAAGGGGGCAAGGTGATAAAATAGGGAAAAGACAATCTTTTCAGCAAGTGGTGCTGTACAACAGCAAGCAACTGGACAGCTGCATGTAAATCAGTGAATCTGGACAACATGCATAAAAATAAATTCAAAATGACTTAAGGACTTAAACATAAGACAAGACACCATAAAACTCCTAGAAGAGAACATAGGCAAAACATTCTCTGACATCAACCATACAAATGTTTTCTTAGGTCAGTCTCCCAAGGCAACAGAAATAAAAGCAAAATAAATCAGTGGGACCCAATCAAATCGGCATGCTTTTGCACAGCAAAATTTCCATTAAAAAAAAAGAAAAACAAAGAATGGGAGAAAATAGCTTCAGACGATGTAACTGACAAGGGCTTAATCTCTGAAATATACAAATAACGTACACAACTCAACAGGAAAATAACCAACAACCCAATTGGAAAATGAGCAAAAGGCATGAATAGACATTTCACCAAAGAAGATATACAGATGGCCAACAGGCACATGAAAAAATGCTCAACATCACTAATTATTAGAAAAATGCAAATCAAAACTACAGTAAGGTACAGCCCCACACTGGTCAGAAAGGCCATCATTAACAAGTCAGCAAATACATGCTGGAGAAGATGTGGAGAAAGGGAATCCTCCTACACTTTTTGTGGGAATGTGAATTGGTACAATCACTATGGAAAACAGTATGGAGATAGCTCAGAAAACTAAATATAGAACTACCATATGACCCAGCAATCCCATTCTTGGGCATATATCCAGACAAAACTTTCATTGAAAAAGATACATTCACCCACATGTTCATTGCAGCACTGTTCACAATAGCCAAGACATGGAAACAACCATCAGCAGATGAATGGACTAAGATGTGATGCATATACAAAATGGAATACTACTCAGCCATAGAAAAGAACAAAATAATGCCATTTGCAGCAACATGGATGCAACTAAAGACTCTCATACTAAGTGAAGTAAGTCAGAAAGAGAAAGACAAACACCATATGATATCACTTATATCTCCAATCTAATATATGGCACAAATGAACCTTTCCACAGAAAAGAAAATCGTGGACTTGGAGAACAGACTTGTGGTTGCCAGGAGGAAGTGGGATGGACTGGGAATCTGGGGTTAATAGATACAAACTGTTGCCTTTGGAATGGATAAGCAATGAGATCCAGCTGTATAGCACAGGGAACTGTATCTAGTCACTTGTGATGGAACATGTTGGAGGATAATGTGAGAAAAAGAATATACATTTGTTTGACTGGGTCACTTCGTTGTGTAGTAGAAACTGACAGAATACTGTAAGTCAACTATGGTAGAAAAAATAAAAATCTTAAAGAAAATAAATTTTTAAAAATAGAATTAGAGGGTTTTTTCCATTAATGAATTTTATTATATTTATAGGAGTACAAAAATCATCACAACCTAATAGGATTAGAGGGTTTTAATTAATGTAATATTTGTATTCCCTCTTTAAATCTTTATTCTTTACTATTTTGTTAAAGACTAAATATCAACCCCAAGAATAAAACAATTTGTTTATAAGAGAAAATAGTACATACACTTTAAGATGTTTCAGCAAAATTCTTTGAGTTCTTAGCATAGTTTCAAATGCTAATGATCGTCTCACGGCATATGGAGGTTCACAGGGTAGGAGTCAAATCAGAGCTACAGCTGCTGGCCACAGCCACAGCTACAGCAATGCATGATCTGAGCCACATCTGCAACCTTCACCACAGCTCAGAGCAACGCCAGATCCTTAACCCACTGATAAGAGGTCAGGGATCAATCCTACAACCTCATGGTTCCTAGCTGGATTCATTTCACTGTGCCACAACATGAACTGCCTACCTCTCATTGAGATCTTAAATCCAGTCCTTCTTCTCTGAGCAACACAGTGATCTAGTTCGAAAAATTATTTCCTTGCATGCTCTTGATCTTAGTAGCACTACTTACAATAACAAGGGGTAGAAGTAACACAGTTGTCCATTGATGGATGCATAGATAAACAAAATGGGGTATCTATGTACAGCAGAATATTATTTACCCTTAAACAGGGAAGAAATCCCAGCACTCGCTACAACCTGGATGAGCCATGAGGAAGTGGTCTTAAGTGAAATAAACCAGTTGCAAAAAGAAAATACTTTTCTAATATGATTCCATTTGTATAATGTACATATGGTAGTTAGATTCACCGAAACGAAGTGGAATGGTGATTGCCAGGGGCTCAGGGGCAGGGAGTGGGGAAGAGGATAAAGGAATGAGGAATTATTTAACGCATAGAGTTGCAGTTTTGCAACATGGAAAGAGCTCTGGAGATGGATGGTGGTGCCAGTTGTACTACAGTGCGAATGTGCTTAATGCCACTGAACTATATACACTTTTTAATTTACTTCTTTATTTATTTTCCCTTTTTTGGCCAAACCCACAGCATGTGGAAGTTCCCGGATCACGGATGGAATCCGAGCCATAGCTGTGACCTACCCCACAGCTGCAGCAATGCCAGATCCGTAACCTACTCCGCCCAGCAGGGGATCATCAAACCAGCAACGCCATAGAGAAGAACCGGATCATTAACCCACTGTGCCACAGCAGGAACTCCTGAACTGCACACTTAAAAATGATTAAAATGGTAAGTTTTATACCACAAGTATAGATAGATAAAATTACTTCCTCAGAATGGCTTTTAATTCCCAAAGTTTATTTAACTTTAAAATTTTCCATTATGAGAGAGGACTAGAAGTCTGCTGTTGTCTCTAAGTGTCCTAAAAATAAAATGCACTTATTTCTTACTTGCGTCAAAGATGTTAAATCATTCATCCTGTGAGTTTTAGAAGTGCCCAGATTTTAAGCAGGAGGGATTTCAGAATTGAAATTTCAAAAAATTGAGCTGTGTTATTTTAAGAGGTATTAAGGAGTTTCCTGGTGGCCTAGCACTTAAGGATATGGTATTGTCACTGCTGTGGCAGGAGCTGGATCCCTGGCCCAGGGAACTTCTGCATGCAGGGAAAAAAAAGAAAAAAAGGTATTGAAACTTGCAATTAGCTCATGCCCTCACACATCCAGAGACATGTTCATTCTGATCAAGTGGGTGGGAGAGTCATTTTGTAATTTTTAGATAAAGAGAAAAGGGCTTGCGGAGAACAAAAAAAGGAGAGGGTATGGGGTACAAATACCAGAATATATTCTAGAATTTTTCTAGTTTCTATGCTTTTCTCTCACTTTCAGCCAATGCCCTATGGTCTATTTCCGTTGTGTGGGTGTTTAAGGCGGAATTAAAATGACTAAAATCTTGGTTTCGGTTGCTCCCACGTGCAACATTTAATCATCTGGCCACTGCCAGGTGCCAGAAATTCAAATATGAAAAGACACGTTCCTCCTTTGGGTATTTGTTGCAGAAACATTTATTGGTTAAAGTCATCTGATGTCTAACATTTATTAGGCTCTCACTGTGTGCCGGGCAGTAGGCTAAGCACTTTGCACGCGCTTCTGTCCTCCTCACATGTGACATGCATACGGTGCTGACATCTCTTGAACACCGTGTGCTGACCCTGCCTTAAATACTTTCCATACTTCATCCTCACAACTCATGGATGTAGGTGTAATAATTTCTGCCTCATTTTAGAGGAAACTGAGGCTTAAGGAGTTTCAAAGTAGTTTCTTGGGGTAGAACTACTAGAAAGTGATAAAAATTCAGACTTGTCTGCCTCCAGAGCCTGCTCTGTATTTTACCACATTTTCCAGCCTGTCTTGTTTCATCCCATGTTGGACTGCTCTGAGACTCTCCCCACATCATGAACAGTCTTGAGGCATATCTGATGTCCAAGGAGCATCCAGCCAGCCTGAACAGTCAGGAGCACTCTCTGCCTAGGGCACGGCTTTCTGTACAGATGCACGGAGGGTCGCTTCGGGTTTGAATAACTGGCAGTCGTGGGAGTCAGCAGCTTTGTTGGGGTTGCAGTTCCAAATACATCCCCTTTTCAGAACAACTCAAAAAAAAACACTCTCCCCCATAAGAACCATCAGAAGCTCCTTTCCCATCCCTCCCCTTATCTCCTCAAAACACTTCTTACCCGGAAGCCCTCGCCATAGTCCCTCAAGATGTGAGTCTCCTGTAAGAGCTACCGTTACCATTTCGTCACCAATACGGGGTGAGGTGAGTACCTGCAGAGCCGGGTTCAGGGGCAGCTCTGGGTATGTATTTGAAATGATTTACAACTCATGAGCTTAGGCAAATTGCTTAACCTCTCCAGGCCTTGGTTTACTTGTCTGTAAAATGGGACTAATGATGGTACCCATCTCATAGGGATCTTGTGATGATTCAAAGGATTAGGACTGGGTCTGCTACACAGCAAGGGTTTGGTAGATATTGGCTATTATTGTTGTTACTGTTATTCTTATTGTCATTATGAGGAAGCTATCTGGAACAACTCCCAGTAGGACATTCCCCTGCATGAGGATGGAGGCTCGGGCAGGATAGAGAGGTGAGCTCACCATAGAGCCAGTTGCCTTGCTAGGAAGCAGAGAAGCCTGGGGTGCCTCATGCCAGTATTTTTAGCAAAGACAGTGAATCACAAGCATTTAATGTCAGAAAGACTAAAATCTGAAATAGCTTCTAACACCTCTCCAGTATTTTTGCCACACTGTTTTATCTGGGCATTAAAAAAAATTAGTTTTAATTATGTCATGCTCTGTGGGGTGGCTGGACGACTCAAATTTGCCATCTCTCTTCTTTGTATATGTGTCTTTCATTCCTGACCAACAACAGGCTTCTAAAACGATGGCAAAGGAGTTCCCATTGTGGCTCAGGGGGTTAAGAACCTGGCTAGGATCCATGAGGATGCAAGTTTGATCCCTGGCCTCTCTCAGCGGGTTAAGGGTCTGGCGTTGCCGTGGCTGTGATGTAGGTCGCAGACATGGCTCCATCTGGCGTGGCTGTGGCTGTGGCCGTGCCTGGCCCCTGCAGCTCTGATTCGACCCTTAGCCTGGGAACTTCCATATGCCGTGGGTGCAGCCCTAAAAATAAAAACAAATTTTCTTTTTCTTTTTTTATTTTTAGGGCCGCACCTATGGCATGTAAATGATGGCATCAGTGGGGAGTCTCTTGGTCAGTGGAACCAGCCTACTTGGCCTCATTCAGCCCAGAGTTCTAAGAGGAAATGAAGGCATTGTTTTGAAGGCTGTTTGTTGCCCCATTGTTTCTTGGGCCCAGGCCTGTGTGGGACTGTTTGTACTCCTGCACACACAGCAGCCATTATGTCCCCTGCAACACCCTTCACACAGCTGTGAACGCTTGTGCCCGAGCCAGCGGGTCTGTCGCAGAATTCATTCGAATGGAATTGCAAACAGGGCTCTTCTTCTCTGTGGGAACATCCTAGGCTCTCCCACATTTCTCCTCCCACTTGTCCAACAAAAACAAGCAAAGAGAGGCCTGCTTTGATGCACTTAACGCTGAGTTATTCAGAGGTAAGCCTCTTGGGAGAACAGTTTCCAGTCTCCACGTGGAATCTCCATTCACAACTTTCTGACCCAGAGCAGGAATCACGATGCCCGGTTGCTGCACATGGCTTTTCCCCAAGGGGGATGTGGAGGGGTGTCCAGCCTGGTCGTGGACACCACGAGAGCTGTGAGGTCAGCCTGCCATGTGATGCTATAAAAACTGTGTGGCTCTTTCAGGTTTCCTTTGGCCCACCTAGCAGAGGACACACATTTCGGTCATCAGAACGAGAAATAATGGTTCCCAGGCTAGGCATGGGCGTCAGGAAGACTGGGGCAGTGAGCTCCCAGACAGACACTTTTTCAAGGCTCAGTGATTGCAGTCACCCTCTCTGTGGGTTTAGGTGTGACAGCATGCAGGCCCTCACCTTCAGGCCGGGATTGACAAGGGCAGCCCTAAAGACCTTGGTCATTTCCTCTTAGGCACAGTGATTTCAGCTGATAAAGTGAACCAACCATCTGGTCTGTGCTAAGGACTGCAAGGACCGTCAGAACATCTAGCTCAAGGAGCCAAAAGGTAAACATTTCCCATAAAACGTGTGTGTGTGTGTGTGTATGTATGTGGGTATGTGTGTATAGATACAAGTGTAAAACTGTGCGTGAGGCCTTAATACAAACCTCCAGCATACACAGGTGCTCAGTGTTTGCCCAACAAACTTCCAAGTGGATGTAATTTAGAACGTGAGTTAGATAAATGCAGATACCTAGGTGTCAGTTCCTTAGTGGCTGCATTTTCAATTTTCCCTGTTTGTTAGAACCCTGCTCTTCTTTCCCAGAGCAGAGAAGGAAACAAACTTTCTCACTTTGAGTCACCTAATGCTGTCTCTCTTGTAACCAACAGAAAAGACTGTAAAGATAGTCAAGGGAAGCCCCGCCCCCCCGCCAGGAGCCGTTTTTTTCTTGGGAGAGCTATTCGTTTTCCAATCAGGAGAAAGTTCTCTTGATAATCATGTGACCCAGGGCTTCCAAGATCTTCCCTCCCAACTGTTATTTAAAGGTTGGAATGGCCATAAAAATAACTTCACAGCGAAGACTAAGGATTACTCACTAATTATGTTGCCTTCCCACTCATCCTTCTTGCCAAGCTGGACTTTTTTCCAACTTTTTTCCCCCTAACATTAAAAAGCAGAAGCAGGAGGAGTTCCCGTTGTGGCGTAGTGGAAAGGAATCCAACTAGTATCCATGAGGACACGGGTTCAGTCCCTGGCTTCTTTCAGTGAATCCGGGATCTGGCATGGCTGTGAGCTGCAGTGTAGGTCGAAGATGCGTCTCGGATCCAGCATTGCTGTGCCTCTAGTGTAGGCCAACAGCTGCAGCTCTGTTTCGAGCCCTAGTCTGGGAACTTCCATATGCCACAGGTGCTGTCCTAAAAAGAAAAAATAAAGGGAAAAAAAGCAGAAGCAGGAGAAGGCAGCAGAAAATGGGAACAAATTAGGCTTCAAAATGTAAGTGTTAAATGTGGCCCTCCACAACTTGTGTTCCTTCATTCAGTGACTGGTAACCTGAGATATACTTGCTGAAAGCCAGGATCTACTAGCAGGAGATGGAGCAGCCTCTTTTTTTTTTTTTTTTTTTTATTTAATGGCCACACCCTCAGCATATGGACATTCCAGGCCAGGGGTCAAATTCAAGCTGCAGCTGAGATCTATACCACAACCGCGGCAACACCAGATCCTTAACCCACTGAACCACAGTGGGAACTCTGGAGCAGCCTCTTGAGGATGGAGGATGTGCCAAATTAACGTTCAACTCTCAAACGCAATTTTTCTTCAGGGTTTCCAGTGAAAAATAAGTTTAAACAAACACAATACAAAAAATATAAATGAAAAAACAATCTGTGTGAAAAAAATGATCTGTCGTGGCTCAGCAGTTAAGGAACCTGACTAGCATCCGTGAGGATGTGGGTTCAATCCCTGGCCTTGCTCAGTGGGTTAAGGATCCCACGTTGCCTTGAGCTGTGGTGTAGGTCAGACTCGTCTCAGATCCCGTGTTGCTGTTGCTGTGGCTGTGGCGTAGGCTGGCAGCTACAGCTCTGATTCAACCCCTAGCCTGGGAACCTCCATATGCCGCAGATGTGGCCCTAAAAAGCCAAAAAAAAAAAAAAAATCTGTGAAATAGAATTCGTAGAAATCACTTGTTCAGAGCATTTTTGCAAAACACTCTAAACTGGGGGATCTTCAAACATTTTTCCTCACAGCTCGCCGCCCCACCAGAGAAAGAATTTTACAGAACTCTGCACTTCCTCACCTGCTTTAAAGATAACAACCAAGATTTTTCAGCTTAAGTTGAAATGGTTGCCAAGGACATAGTTTCCAGTAGATTGTAAATGTTAATGTTTTAAAAGAAAAGTACACATCATTTTGAAATGTGTCTTGGTAGAATCTAAACATCTAGACAATTTGAAACTCATTTTCATCCACTTAAAATATACATGAAAACTCTCCTATATAATACCTGGAAATGGTTATGTTCTTTATTTTTATATATGCTGTTTGCCACAAAATTTTATCCTCGTGAAATTTATTTTTATCCTTAAATCTTTAATTAGCCACACTGTTAGGCTTCCCAGCAACAAAATAGGTTTACAAACTGTGCTGCTGGCTAGAATGTGGAAGGAGGATAGGAGATAGATTGATGGTCCAAGGGAATGAAGCACCCCCACGAAAGCGCTCACCAGGTTGGTTCAATGTCATGCTCAGTGTGGGAGGAGCAAACCCCACGATGCCCAGGGGCTAGATGCTTCCACTGGTTTATCCCCAGTGCCCAAGCTGCAGGGTCTTAATGGGGGAGAGGAGAACGCAAGTGAAAATGGAAAGTGGTGTTATCGTGCAAAACTCTCTGTAAGACCTTGAGAACATAAAGCAGCATTACTTTGGCCTTAAGGGTGAGAATATGGCCTGAAAGTGGG
Source organism: Catagonus wagneri (assembly GCA_004024745.2). Classification (NCBI taxonomy): domain Eukaryota; kingdom Metazoa; phylum Chordata; class Mammalia; order Artiodactyla; family Tayassuidae; genus Catagonus; species Catagonus wagneri. The sequence goes on from PVHT020000059.1 coordinate 5,087,998, forward strand.
AGAAAAAAAAAAATCTGTCCCTACTTCAGCGAGACCATTTCTGAGCATCATGGACGCAGTGAGACTGTAACCCTGGGAAACAGCAGGCACATCAGCATTTGTAGCCTGACTCTGGTGGTGGTTGCCCCACAGAGGCTGGCGGAGCTCACCCCAGAGCCAGCCCTCAGGCAGCATCTGTTGTGAGCCTCAGCCCCGTTGGCAGGGCCACGATGATGGCCCTGGCTGGGCAGACACACCCTGACATCAGGCACAGCACCCTCAGAGCAGCAGTGTCTTGGCTGGTTGCCATGGCTTCAGTGGCAGCTGATGAAATCAACCTTGACCACGTACCAGTTCTTCTGCTCAGCTGGGGGCTTTACTGCAAACTCCAGGGAGATATTCCCCAGAAGGAGCCCAAGTGGTCACAAGTGGCCAACACAGGAAAGACTTATTTGCAAATCCATGTAAAATACCAACTGGGCACCCCTCCCAAACGTTGGTATCAACTTGCAAGAGTCACTGCCCTGACAGAGGGAAGCCAGAACCCAGAATCCTTGCTTTTCACTCAACACAGCCCCGTTCTGACCTCAGACCTTTGTGGGCTGGGCAAACGAGGTCCAACAGAATCTCTCCAAAACCTGCAACAGACCAGCCCATCATTATGAGATAAATAGTGGCTGGAAAATAGGAGCATGAAAGACTGAAGGTGCCAGAATGGCATCAGAGTTTCACTCAAAGTGCCCTCCAGGCTGCGAGGTCTGCCTTTACCTATTCTGTCAGACGTCAACTGGGAATTTTCCGATATGAGAGACAACCCAATCTAATTAAGGGGAAATGTTATTACTATAGGTCAAATCAGAGCAAAGTAAGTCAAGAAAAGCAGAAGTTAGCCTGTGCAGGCCTCCCTTCCAGTGCTTACACAAGAGGAGAAATAAAGGGGCATTTGCTGATAATCAGCTAAAACTAGAGCGTTCCTGCCTAGAAAATGTTGGCCGCCAAATAACCATGACCTTAACTGAAGGGCACTCTGAGTTTAGTCGGACTCGCATAGAGTCTAAAGTTCTCTGAATGAGAAGGCCGAGAGATGTGCCAAGTATTTCACTGAGGCATGAAATCCCCATCCTCTCTCCGCAGCATAGAGGGAGGCTGGCGAGAAGAAATCCTGGGCTTGGGGGAAGCCTTCACACTCTAAGACCGAGGCCCTACCTCCAGCAAGTCACCCAACATTCACAACCTGTGGGCCGCAGAGCCAGCCTGGCCAAGAACATGTTCTGAAAAGAACTTGCTGTATCCACTTGCAGGCTCCCTTTGGTTTTTTTGTTTTTTTCTTTTTTACCAAGAAGCTGAGAAAAACTTGGACTGTAACGGCTCTGGGCTGGGAAAGCTTTCTGGCTCCAGAAGACAAAACAGCATGTGGACACATTCCCAGAGGTCCCCAGACCCGGAGCCACGTTGGCATGTATCTCCCTAAACCCTGGATGAGTGACGCTTGACTCTATGGTACAGGAGCTGCAGTTATACATCGAAGCCAGATCTTTCCCAACCCGCATGTAGACAAGTTCTGCAGACTTTTGTCCACCGTCCATTACTTGGGTTAGTTCTATACTACCTGTCTAGTTGTTGGGTTTCTTTGACTAAATTCTAAGCTCTTTTTCTTCTTCTCCTTCTTCCCTTTTTTTTTTTGGCCATGCCCAAGGCATGTGGATGTTCACAGCAGTGACAGCACTGGGCCCTTAACCTGCTGAGTCACCAGGGAACTCCTCTTTTCCTTCTTTATATCCTCTGTAGCAACAAAGGGGAAGGACAGACCCTAATAAATGGTGAAATTGATTGGATACACATGATTCAACTGCTGGAGGCAACAGCCATCATCGAGATAATTTCGGCTAGCCCTGACAACCCAAGCTCTGCAGATCCTTTAAGTGAATGTCACACAGGATAATCACCAGGGTCTTGTGCATCCTGGTGTTGCCTGGAAAGAGCCTGTCTTGCAGGAGGAATCTGGGAGCTGTGTTTTGGGATTAATCATCATGTATGGTAGAAAAAGGAGAATGGGAGGAAAGGAGGATCTATGATCTGCAAAATAATTTTGTATATGCCCACTTCCTCATCTGCTCCACACTGCAACACAGATGAAGAAGTCGGAGCTTATAAAGCTGTGAGAAATGTACCCAGGGTAAAACTGGAGCTTGGATCTGATAGACTGCCTCCTGGGCCCTTTCTAACACAGGGCAATCCTCCTAAGAGAGAGGAGTCAAGGTTACCGTATCTTCAGCTCTGCTCGGGGCGCTGGCCTCTCTAGCTCCTGTGGGTAGATCCCTCGCAGCCTGCCAGCGCCTTGCCTCCCCGCAGCCGTGTGCAAGGGTTCAGGGCTACAGAGAAGCCACAGCAAAGACATTTCTCACAGAAGTTTCCCATCCAAATCTGGAGCGAGTCCTGGCCTTCCGAACATGTTGCATCTATTTATAGAAAAAAGAATCAGATAAGGAAGGGGATTTCCTGAAGAGAAGGAAAAAGGAAATCTAGGGAGGTCACATGGGCACATGAGGAGTCCCCTTAACCCACTCTCTTCACGTGTGGAAACCTGGCTGCATCGAGCAAACTCCAGCTTTCACCTTAGAGGTGTTGACAGCAATTGATATAGAAAAGGCACAAGGTGGGTCATCAAAAAGGAGTCGCTTCATGTCATTTGAGGCTTGCTTGCTAAGGAATTAGCTCCATATCTTGTATTTGATCAACAGTAGTGACTCCAAACCATTCGGTTTTGTTTTTCCTTTAATAGTTTCTTTAAAAGCCAAGTAACAATCCCAACATCCTGTTATTTGAAATAACAACTGTAGTAATCATAGCGATTTAAGTATAATTATATAGTACTTAAAATGCATGAGACATTATTTTAATTTTATTCTCATAATTACCTACGGGCTGGTTACTGTTGTACCCCCATTTCACAGATGAGGAAATTGAGGCATGAGAGATTAAGTATCTTGCCCCAGGTCACAGGGCTAACGTGTGGCAGAGCCAGGATTCAAACCTAAGCAGTTTGGCCCCAGTGTGGGCACTTAACCACTCTAGGAGAGATATACCAAGGGATATATTTTCCCTTGGTATCCATGGAAACTGGTTTCAGGACACAACCATCCCCTCACTGCCCTTGCCCCACCCCCACTTCAGATACCAAAATTCGTAGATACTCAAATCCCTTGTAAAAACTGGCTTAGTATTTGCCTATAACCTACACACATCCTCCCATGTACTTTAAATCATCTCTAGGTTACTTGTCATACATAATACAATGTAAATAGTTGTAAATATAATGTAAATGCTGTGTAAATAGTTGCCACTGTGCAGCAAATACTTGCTTTTTGAAATTTTTTTGCCGAAAATTTTTGACCTGCTGTTGGTTTAATCCACGAGTGCAGAACCTGTAGATGCAGAGGGGTTGACTGTTCTCTGAATTCAAAGGATATTCATTATATAAAGAAAATCAAATGCGTCATCATAAATACAACACAGCTGTGGCGGCATCGTGGTGCAAGCATCTTTCTTCTTGCCTTTGCTGAAAGTGTGGGACGGGGGAGGAATTCAGTGACCTTAAGATGAAATAACATCTGGTCCCTAGAGTGAACTACTCTCATAATCTCTACATTTAGGTCAGATCTGTAGACTGGCACACAGAATGACTCCTGGCCCCATTTTCATTGTTCAGTCCAAGTATGTGAAACAGTAGATCCTTAATTGTTAGCAACCAAGGAAGGATTAATGAAGACAGCAATAGGTAAGACTTTAGGTAAGAGGGAAAGGCTAATTAATCGCTGTCATTTATATCACCTGATGCCAGGAGGCAAGCAGTTACTAGAGAGACAAACAGTGTATTCCCAGTGCTTGGTTCTGTTCAGAAACATTTTCTCAGTGACTCCTTCCACAGCAAACTGTGGCCACTCTTGTTTCGCAGACTCACTCTGAAAGCTCTTTAGGAGTTCCCACTGTGGCACAACAGTATCAACGGCATTTTGGGAGCTCTGGGACTCAGGTTCAATCCACGGCCCGACATAGTCGCTTAAGGATCTGGCGTTCCCACAGTTGTGTCTTAGTCATGACTGCGGCTGGGATCTGATCCCTGGTCCAGGAACTCCATATGCCACTGGGTAGCCAAAAAAGAAAAAGAAAAGCTCTTGAGATTTCTGGTGAAATATGGTGGGTTTAACATCAGCCTAATATAGCTAATAAAATGTCAGTCATCTCTTGGGATAAACCATAGCGGAAGATAAAGAATATGTATATATATATATATATACACACATGCTTACACACACACATATATACATTTGACTGGAATATATATGTATGACTGGATCATTTTGTTGTACAGCAGAAATTGGAACAAACTTGTAAATCAGCTATATTTTAATAAATGAACATAAAAATAAAGTTCATTATCTTTGTAGAGTAAAACAAAAAAAAAGGGAAAGAAAGTCAATTACAAAACATCAGGAATATATGTCAAAAATCCCAAAGGCGGAGTTCCTGTCATGACTCAGAGGAAACAAATCTGACTAGTATTCACGATGACTCAGGTTCAATCCCTGGCCTCGCTCAGAGGGTTAAGGGTCCCGTGATACCATGAGTTATGACGTAGGTCAAAGATATGGCTCGGATCCCATGTTGCTGTGGCTGTGGTGTAGGCCGGCAGCTGATTCAACCCCTAGCCTGAAGGGGGGCCGCGGGTGCAGCCCTAAAACCTCGCCTGAAGGGGGGCCGCGGGTGCAGCCCTAAAACCACACACGCGCACACACACACACACACGAAAAAAAAAAAAACCCGAAGACCAGATGAATGATATGTTAGCATTTCTTTAGATTAAAAAATAAATAAATGGATAAGATATTACACAGAATGGAAACCCAGCCACCTAAATGCCTGCAAGAGTAAACAACAAAGAACAGAGTCAGTTTGCACCTCACGCCCACAAAACCCTAGAAAGCCTGGTCTTGAAGTCATCAAGTAATACAGAAGGTTGGTGAGGCATGGAATTGAAAATGTGGATGAGAGACTGTGCACACACAGACAGCTGTTCTCCTTTCCTCTGTAGAGCCAGACAAACTACCTACCTCCTACCCGCCCCCCACCCACAGGAAACAAGAAATTATTTTCACCTGAGTCTCTTGATTTAAAAGGGCATGTTCAGTACCTCCCACAAAAGACCCAGACCAGAAACATTCCCAGGAAATTTCTAAACGTCAAAAACAAAAAGATTCTAAAAATTTCTGGAGAGGAAAAATAAAAGCGTTCACATAGAAAGTGTCAGGAATCAAAAGAGCACTGAATTTCTTCATAAGGACAGTGGAAGCTATGGGTCAATGGATCATTACCTTCAAAAAATATGAGTTTTTTTTTCTGATTTAAGAGTTCTATATACAGGCACATTTTTTTATGGTATATTTTTTAAATGTTTTATTGGAGAATTGTTGACTTACAATGTTGTGTTAGTTTCAGGTGTACAGCAAAGTGAATCAGTTCTATGCATACAGATATCCATTCTTTTTTCCATATAGATTGTTACAGAACATTGCGTAGATTCCCTGTGCTATACAGTAGGTCCTTGTTAATAATCTGTTTTATATACAGTAGTGTGTATACATTATTCCCATCCTCAGCCAAACCATTAACCAAGTATAAAGATAGAATAAAAGATCTTTTTAGATATTGAAATCCTCAAATGTTTTGTCTTTCGTGTGCTCTTTTCTTAGAAAAATACTGAGTAATGTTTTCCAGAAAAGTAGGGGAGAAAAGCAAGAAACAGAAATGACAGGAACCAATGACAGCTGGATAGGAGGCCTTGAAAGCTACTGATCCAGGTCGGAATATGAGGAGAGAAGGCTCCAGGGAAAAGATCCAGATAAATAACCAAAACAAATGTACTAGATTGCATGGAAAACAGAATCAAGAGGCATGGTACAGTGCTATTAGAGTATTTAGAATTAATGATTATAAAAAAATTATATTAGAGAGTCAAGTAATAACATTAATTGAAAAAATTAAAAATGTTTTAAACATTTAATAATATTTGAATAAGAAGGGATGCTCTTTGGCTTAAGCCCAGAAGAATATTTGCATAATCATAATAATGTAAACTCTGAATATCGATCTGCTCAGAAACATAAATAGGAAGGTATAACTTAGATACGAACTGTGATACAAATTAGGAAGCATGAGACACATTAGATTTCTAAACTGTTCATAAGTTCTGTGAAAAAAACTGAAATTAATTAACCTTAGAAGGCAGGGTGGATGTGCCATTCCAGGTATGTAGGATGACAGATGCCATGTTTTTATGTTTGTTAGGCCTTGCAGAGATTGCTACACAGAGTGAGATAAGAAGCCAAAATGCACAAAAATGAGAAAAGTGCACACAAAGTGTTCAAAGGAGAGAAAAGGTAACCACCAGTTTTTACTCGGCCTAATTGCTGAAATAGTCACATAAACAGTTTACAAGGGATTTCAAGAGACAACAGTTCAAGTAATTGGGAGAGTTTAATCTCATTCCATTCTATGTATAGAAAAGTAGCATAATATACATATACGTACCAATGCATATATATAGTAAGTTATATGTGTGTATATATGTGTGTGTATATTTTACATATACTCCAAAATGTTAGCAGCAATGGGCATTATGGTGCTGATATTGGTATTGACAATTATCTTGGATTTCAGCTATGTGCTATTATTGTTATAGTTAGAAAAACTTAGTTTGAAAATGAGTTCTTTTTATAAAGACTGTGTTTTCTGTTTACTTTCTTTTGCATGTATAAAAGTACAACATTTAGAGTTGGAAGAAACAGGAGATTGAATTAAGATGGTGCACTGAGCACAGATGTCTAAAATGACAGAAAAGAGATAACGTGTTTAAAATAACAAGCCCACAACATAACTGGAAAACTACAAGAGATATTCTCGGAGGGCTGGAAATAATCAGGGATTCCTAAGTAAGAGAAGGCAGGCAGGACTGGGGTAACGGAGGAAGCTGTTTTTAGAAAAACAAAAGGCTGTTGTAGAAGGAAGAAATCATTCTAGAATGTTCCAAGCCTCCAACGCTAGACTTGGAAGTGGCAAGAGGGGAGTCCAGAGGTTAATGTACAGGTGACTGGTTACAGACATACAGCAGGGGTCAGATGGAACAAGCTCTGATCCCGCCTTGCCAAGGAGCGATTTCTGCCTTTAGGCAGGAGCAATGAATGAGAGCTTTGGAAGAATGCTTTGGAAACATCCGGAAAGAATGGGGAATCCCCATACCTAGAACACTAAGTATTGGCACATCTCACTGACAGCATGTCCCACTTCTGCTGGAATACTAGGGAGCAGAGAAAAGCCTCATAGACAGGCCGTAAGGAGACTCCAGCTCACAGCTAGGAACTGTCAACCACTTGAGAAGAACCAGCATCCTGAACAGTATCCTGAGTGGTACCAAACTCAGTAGGTGTCAGTACTTCCTCCAAGGACCTGGGGTAATCTTATGAGAGATAACATCCCTGAGACTGACAGCACTTTTTTTTATTTTATTTCATTTTGTTATTTTATTTGTCTTTTTAGGGCCACACTCATGGTATATGGAAGTTCCCAGGCTAGAGGTCGAATCTGAGATGCAGCTGATGGCCTACACCACAGCCACAGTAACACCAGATCCAGTCCACATCTGCGACCTACACCACAGCAACGCCAGATCCTTTACCCACTGAGTAGGGCCAGGGATGGAACCCGCATCCTCATGGATACTAGTCAGGTTCGTACCACTGAACCACGACAGGAATTCTGACAGGACTTTTCTAAAAAAAGGAAATTAGGAGTTCCCGTCGTGGCTAGCAGAAACGAATTCAACTAGGAACCATAAGGTTTCAGGTTCGATCCCTGGCCTTGCTCAGTGGTTAAGGATCCAGCGTTGCCGTGAGCTGTGGTGTAGGTCGCAGACGCGGCTCGGATCTCGTGTTGCTGTGGCTGTGGTGTAGGCCACCGTAGCTCCGATTAGACCCCTAGCCTGGGAACCTCCATATGCCGGGGGTGTGGCCCTAAAAAGACCAAAAAATAAAAAAAAGGATCCTGCATGGCTGTGGCTGTTGTGTAGGCCAGTGGCTACAGCTCTGATTTGACCACTGGCCTAAGAATTTCCATATGTCTTGGGCGTGGCCCTAAAAAGAAAAAAAAAATTTTTTTAAAGGAAATGATTAGAGACTTGGAAATAAAAACTGTGGTGGTCTAAATAGGAATCTACAGGCATTCCCTGGCGGCCTAGCTGTTAAGGACCTGGCATTGTCACTGCTGTGACTCAGGTTCGAACCCTGGCCCAGGACCTTTCTACTGCAATCCCGACCATTCTATATCCACAGGGAACCCACTATCTTATCAAGCACTCTAGTCCACTGTTGGAGAGCTCAAATTTAAAACTTGACTTGTGTTGCTATAGCTGTGGTGTAGACCGGTGGCTGTAGCTCTGATTGGACCCCTAGACTGGGAATCTCCATGTGCCGCAGGGGTGGCCCTGAAAAGTGAAAAAATAAAAAATAAGAAACAAAAAAACAACCAAACAAACAAACAAAACAGCTCTCCTTATTTGGAGTTCCCGTCCTGGCACAGTGGAAATGAATTTAAGAACCATGAGGTTGAGGGTTCGATCCCTGGCCTCACTCTGTGATCCGGCACTGCCTCAAGCTGTGGTGCAGGCTCAGATCCCTTGTTGCTGTGGCTGTGGCGTAGGTGGGCAGCTGTAGCTCCGATTAGACCCCTAGCCTGGGAACCTCCATATGCCGCGAGTGTGGTCCTAAAAAGACAGAAATACCAAAAAAGAAAAAAAAAAAACAAAAAACAAAAACAACTTGAGCAGTTGTCTCTTAAATTGCATCTTGTTTCCTTGCTCTTAAACCCCCTGGTCCTGGCTCTTCCTCAGGAGCAAAACTAAATTAGCTTCCTCTTCTACAAGAAAGCCTTTCAAACATTTGCAAGCAGTTATTCTGTCTCTCTCTTTAGTCTTCTTGTCGCCAAGCTAAACAGTCAGTTCAGCTGTTTTCATCTGACAGCTTCCGGACTCTATTCTTCTGCTCTTTCTAGATTATTCTCAATACCTAGGATAGAGGTTACTTAAATCAGGCCTGGAATTGCACATGATATTTCAGATGTGGCCTAATTTTCCCACCATGATATTATTACTTCCTCTGGCTACTCAGCTACTATTAATAACATCTAAGCTGACATGAGTGTGGTGCTTTCCTTGAAGAATTCCAGGAAATGAGTAAGTAGATCTGTTTCTCTAATGTTTACTATTAGGTTCATTTTCTAGTACATATTTATTAACCACAACTTATGTTCCAGAGACTGTCTCAGATGCTATTGGGGTTTCAAGGATGAATGCCACATAGTTGCTGCCCTCAGGAAGCTTATAGTTTAGGAGGAAACTTAAGTTTTTTTATTTTTATTTTTTGGCCTGCCCAGGGCACGGGGAATTTCCCAAGCCAGGGATCAAACCTGTGCCGCAGGAGTGACCCAAGCCAGTAGCAACAATGCCAAGTCCTTAACCCACTGAGCCACCAGGGAACTCCTTAGAAGGAAACTAAGACACATGTATAAATGGTTATTTAGGCCCATTAATTAACTGAGAGCATGTTTGGCTCTAGTCTGGACTGAGCCTGAAATGAAGGGCCGAAATCCTTGCCAATCTGGCATTTTTCACCGAAACTCATTTTGAAGGAGGCTGATTGCCCAGCATTCTGTCCTCTGTTCCCAGGAGAGGGCCTCACCCTCAGAGTTTTCAAGTCAGTAAACAAGCCTACAGACTTTAAGAAACTGAAGTGTTGGTGTCATAAAAAGCAGTCTATTAATTTATTTTGACAAGGGTTGTTTAATCTGAATTATTTATGATGCTTTATAGTCCATTGGAGACTGCCCACAATCCCTTCAAGAGGAAGCTGTCAGCAGAGTAACCTGAGACCTTGGCTTACCTCTCAACTGTCAAATCCTTATGAGGAAGGGTGAGCCTTTTCAAGAAAGAAGAGCTATTCATTAATTCAAAAAATATTTACTGCTATGGATATGACAGTTACATAGTGTATGATAATAATAGGGTTATGGGGAGTTTTCGTTGTGGCTCAGCGCTAACAAACCCAACTAGTATCCACAAGGTTTGATCCCTGGCCTCTCTCAGTGGGTTAAGGATCCGGCGTTGCCATGAGCTGTGATGTGGGTTGAAGACGCAGCTTGGATCCCATGTTGCTGTGGCTGCGGTATAGGCTGGCAGCGGTAACTCTGACTCAAATCCTAGCCTGGGAACTTCCATATGCCACAGGTATGGCCCTAAAAAGACAAACAATAATAATAACAGGGTTATGGTAATAAATGAATCGATGATTGAGTAAAAATCCACTGGTTATAGATTCATAAACATTCTGGGTTTTTTTTTTTTTTTCGTCTTTTTGCCTTTTCTAGGGCCTCTCCCGCGGCATATGGAGGTTCCCAGGCTAGAGGTCTAACAGGAGCTGTAGCCGCCGGCCTTCACCACAGCCACAGCAAAGCGGGATCCGAGCCGTGTCTGCAACCTATACCACAGCTCACGGCAACGCCAGATCCTTAACCCACTGAGCGAGGCCAGGGATCGAACCCGCAACCTCATGGTTCCCAGTTGGGTTTGTTAACCACTGAGCCACGACGAGAACTTCCATTCTGCTTTTATATAAAGACTATTTCATCTCAATCTTACAGATCCCGAAGCGATCTCCTAGGTATTCAGGAGGCCACTAATGGCATCTTATGGGCTAAATGGTGTCCTCTCCCATCAGATTCATATGGTGGAATCCTTACCCCCAGTACCTCAGAGTATATTTAGAGATAAGGTCTTTAAGGAGATAATTAAGGTCAAATGAGGTCATTAAGGTGGGCTTGATCCAATATGACTGGTGTCCTTATAAGAAGAGGAGATTAGGGGACACATACACACACACACACACACACACACACACACACGGAAGACCATGTGAGCACACGGGGAGGAGACGGCTGTCTCCGAGCCAAGGAGAGAGACCTCCAGAGAATCTAACCCTTCTCACACCTTGATCTTATACTTCTAGCCTCCTAGAATTATGAAAAATTAGTTCTTCATTGCTTAAGCCACCCAGTCTATGGTGGGTTGTTACGGCAGCCCTAGCAGTGATTCACCCCGTCATTGTCCAGCCCACTTCTCTGATCCCTTAATAATCCCATCCCTTTCAGCAACATCATATCCAAGACATCAGGACCGAACTGCTGGGATTCACAAAGGCACTGAAGGAACACACAGCTCCTAAGTCTTCCTAGCAACACCATGTGCCTTAGGAGGAGAAAAACACAGTGGGAAGGGGGTGGGGTGTACCATGCCACAGCTCAGCAGGCTGCGGAGCTCCTAAAACAGCATATCTGTTATTACTCACATTTCCTCCCGGAGTAGGACTCTTCCAGCTTAGGAAGGCTTCCCGGAGCTGGCAAGGCTGCACGCATGGCCCATCAGCCAGGCATCCACTCACCACTGTTGCAAACAGTTCGCTGAGACTGGGCCATCTCTAAGGAGGGACCTCACTTCGATTAGCATTTATACCAACATGAAAATTCCCCAAGTGTCATTCCCAAAGAAGGGTGCCATTTCCAGCAGCCAGAGAATGTATGTGGTTGGCTCCTGAGTGTCGCTCTCCTAAAGCGCCTGCCTTGTGTTTCTTCTCCCTTCACAGGCATCTCCAGCACACCCTGCTGCAGGAGCCATGTGGCCACCCGCCCACTCGACCTGGCTGTGCCAGCATTCAGTTTTGCTTCTTCAGGGAGTATTGCAGCCTCTAGGTTGGCTTGCTTGGAGCCTGAGTCTTTGGCTCGAGCATGATTCTGGTCCTATGGACTCTACACGCCGCCCCAGTTTTCTTGCCAGGATTTGGGCCTGTTTTCTCAGCTTTTTCCAGATTTTTTTTTTCCTCAGCTTTTTCCTGATTTTTTTTTTCTTTTTAGGGCCACACCTGTGACACATGAAGTTCCCAGGCTAGGGGTTGAATTTTGAGATGCAGCTGCCAGTCTACACCACAGCCAGAGCAATGTGGGATCTGAGCTGCTTCTGCGACCTACACCACAGCTCACGGCAACGGCAGATCCTTTAACTGACGGAGTGAGGCCAGGGATAGAACCTGCATTCTCATGGGTACTACTCGGGCTCCTAACCCACTGAGGCACAACAGGAGCGCGCTTCCCTAAATTCTTGAGCCCTGTGCCTTGTGTGCTTCCTCACCTGTTACGACCCCTCTACTCCAGGTACGTTCACAGCTGCTCTCCTGACCCATGGATATTAGTTTCTCATCTTCTCACATGGATGGTGCCCAGGCCAACACTGAACTCCTTCTTACCTCTCACCTTGTAGGAGGAATCTGTGCACTCAACTCGATGGCCAAATGACTTTGAAATTTATTGAAAGCCAGGCAAAAGATTCCTTACCAATGCTGTTTTCCCATGGTATTAGGAAGAACTGATTGCAGACCTAAGAATCCAAGCTACCCTCACACTGGAGTATGTGTTAGAGGCAGCAGAAAACATCCACAAAATATAAAATAAGATAGGAGTTCTCCTGTGGCACAGTGTGTTAAGGATCTGGTGTCATCACTGCAGCGGCTTCGGTCACTGCTGAAGAAATGGAAGGTGCATGGTTTCGATCCCTGGCCAGGGAACTTCCACGTGCCATGGGCACAGCCTAATATATATATAATATATATAAACTTATAATGATATAATATATTATTATATTAAGAGTGGAAGACAACACTCATCTAAATCCCTCACCAGCTCTTAGACTAGATGATAGGTTTGCTTCTGTCGTTTTGTCCTCATTTCCTCCTTCCTCTTCGATTTAATGGCAAACACGCTGTGTCACCTAGAATTCTGGGCTGCCTTTCTTCACCCTTCCATTTCTCCACACTTTAGTATTTTTTTTTAATAAGAGTTGCAATGTTTATTTCAGTTTCTCTCTAATTTTTTTTTCTCCTATTTTCTTTTTTGCCATGCCTGCACCATTGCAGCGATCAGAGCCACAGTGGTGAAAACACAGGAGCCTTAACCTACTTAGTATATCAGAGAACTCCCACTTTAGCAATTTTTTTAATTATGGAAAAATAGTTGATTTACAATGTGTTTGTTTCAGCATGTCTGCCTGCTCAAAACCAGAGGCTTGTGTGTGCAGAGCTGTTCATGCCCAAGGCTGTGCATTGTATACTGGGGACCCGGTGCCTGCTGCAGCCACACAGAAACACTAATTGCCATGCTGATAAGCTGAGAAAGAAAAAATGCCTGAGGGACAATGCCAGACCCATTTAAGAAGAGAATCCTGAAAGCGCATCTCCAGAAATCAGCCTTTTAAATAAAACCATCTTTTTCTGTCCCCCCAATTTTTTACTTCCTTTGACTTCATCCTGTTCTCTTAGACGATTACTAAAATGGACCCTTCCCGGACCTGAACAAGGCATATCAAGCTAAAAACCAACAAGAGAGCCCAGAATCAAGGTCTCTGCTGTTGTCAAGTTCAGGATTAGCTGGAAAGGCCCTGCCTTTCTGGTCTTGTCTCCCTATCGTGAAACACCATTTTCCCAAGACATTCTTGTAATCCATCCCCGTTCACCAATCAGAAGGCCCAGTGGGGTGATACTTAATTCATGTCTGTCAATCACAACACAAAGAAAAGGCCTTCAGCTGGCCACCGAGAGAATCCTCTGCGCTGGAACAAAGAGTCCGTGGGGATCTGTGGTCCCAGCCTCCCCTGTGCTCAGGGGCGGGCCAGGCATCGCTGCTGGCCCTCGTGTGGTTTCAGAATAATTATGGCTTTGGAAGCAACAAAGCAGATTAAAGAGATTAAATCCACAGTGCGTCCCTTCGACATAGTCAGGGAAGAGTGAGACTGGGACTTTCATGTTTTAGCTCTTCAATTGCAGATCAGCATGTCCTTGGCCTGGGACCTCGGCATCAAATCCAAATATTTGAATTTTAGAGTGACCGCTGTCACCTAGCCCTCTGGACTGGTGGTTGTATTAGGTCCGTAATTTTTACACTGACGTTTCAGCAAAACAAAGCAGTTGAGATATGAATCTAGGGTATGAAAATGAAAAAGCTTCACTTCCCTGTTTTGCATTTATCTTTGGAAGTTGGGAGGATATGAATAATAAATAAATGAAATGAAACGCTTCCGTGGCAATTGTCGGTAACACAAACACAGGATTTGAAGGCAGCAGCTGGACAACAAAGGAACAGTGCCTCAAGTTCAAGATTAGCTCACCAAAGCCTTTTTTTTTTTTTTCCCCAAAAACAGTCACATGAGAGTACAGTACGGCTCCCTTCACTCTGCCTCTCCTCTTCCAGCAACGGAATCAAAATGGTTTTGTGTGCTGACACTAAGTATCAGACTTAGATGGAGGCTCCTCCTTAATGCAAGGGGCATTTCTTTTTTCTGCAAGTATCCTTTAAATATATTTCACATATTAGCTATTCAAAATACTTCCACATTTCTTCAGTTTTAATCAAAGTGAGGGATATTTTACCAGCCTTTTCTAGGCTCTTTTAACCAATGGGGGAAAAAAACACAGCAGTAAGGGAGGGTGGTTTAGAAATAAATGAGGGGTCAGTGAGGGAAGAAATGGCTTGGGGGATGGGACAGACCTGGTTCAGAATCTCATCTGATTTCTAGCGCTCTGAAACTTTGGCAAGATCTCTAAGCACTTTCACCTTCAGTTTCCTCTCCGGTTCAATGGAAATCATTCCTTTCACAGTAATCTCACTACAGTTAAGTCAGGTAAGACAGGTAAGAGTTGCTGCCACATCGGAGGCTCTTAGAGTAGTATCCATGAGTTCAATTTCTGGCCTCACTCAGTGGGTTAAGGAACCAGTGCTGTGGTGAGCTGTGGTGTAGGTCGCAGAGGTGGCTCAGATCCGGCGTTGCTCTGGCTGTGGCCAGCAGCTGCAGCTCCAGTTCTACCCCTGGTCTGGGAACTTCCATATGCTGCGGGTTTGGTCCTAAAAAAACAAAAAAAAGGGGGGGGGGCAGCACATGGACTGCAGAGAAGGAATTTTTTCTCCAAGTAGGATGCCCTGGGCCTCTGGGCAAACCCAGCTGACTCTGGCCACTGACTGGGCTTGCTGGCTTTGCTCCACGGGTTGAATGCACATGGGTCCCTACTTGCTCCAGCAGCAGCATCCTTTCTAGAAGTTTCCCCCGCTCTCCTTCATTGTATTTGTTGCCTCTGTCATGGAAACTTGGTATGGGAGGAGTTTCAGGAAGAGGTTAACCCGATGAGACCCAGCACCTTCTTACTTGCAGGTTCCTATCATCCTAGGCTACGATTAATGTGTCTAAAAAAATAGGAAATCTGCCTTTCACAAATGTGCCTGCCTTACAAGCAGAGAAGCAACAACAGCAGTGTTCAAGTTTTAAAAATACACATTAGAGGAATTCCCATCGTGGCTCAGTGGTTAACGAATCTGACTAGTAACCATGAGGTTGCGGGTTCAATCCCTGGCCTTGCTCAGTGGGTTAAGGATCTGGTGTTGCCGTGAGCTGTGGTATATGTCACAGATGTGGCTCAGATCCCGTGTTGCTGTGGCTGCCGGCTACAGCTCCTGTTAGATCCCTAGCCTGGGAACCTCCATATGCTGCGAGTGTGGCCCAAATAAGGCAAAAAGACAAAAAAAAAATACACATTAGAAGTTCCCTAATGTTCCCTCTGTTCCCTCTGTGGCTTGGGTAACTGCAGAGGCGAAGTTTCCATCCCAGGCCCGATGCAGTATGTTAAAGGATCCAGTGTTGCTGCAGCTGTGGTATAGGTCACAGCTGTAGCTCAAATTCAGTCCCTGGCCCGGGGAACTTCCATATGCCATGATTGTAGCCAAAAAAATAAAATATATATACACATTAGCATTACCAGCATTTCCTCTGGCCTTGCTCTTTGAACTTCAAGACCCATTTAGCTTTTCCAAAACCTCTGTTACCTCCATGGTAAAATGAGGTACTTAATGAGAATACTTATTTTCATGTTCTCATTTTTTTTTTTTTAATAGCTGCACCCACGGGGGCCAGGGTTTGAATCTGAGCTGCAGCTGTGGCAATGCCAGATCTTTAACACACTGTACCAGGCCGGGGATCAAACCAGTGCCTCCCCAGAGACCAGCCAGATCATTAACCCACTGTGCCACATTGGGAACTCCCACGTTCACATTCTTTACGTAGCCTCTGTGTTTTAATGACTGCAAACTAGGGATAATAGTACCTCACAGGTTAGTTATTGTGAGGCTTAAATGAGATAATATATGTAGGAGGTATAAATCTCAATCCACAAATTCTAATATACAATTATTTTTTCAGTCACATTATCTCTAAGCCTTAAGTAAGCCTCTGTGTTACTTAGAAATTTAACTTTGGATCTTCTTGGACTTTTCTCCCCACATCTCCAGAGCTCCAGGGCCTTATACGCTACCAGGATGTAGTGGGAGGCGAGACTTAAGGGATTCTGGTCTCTCTTTGAGTCGTCTGTTGCCCTTGCCCACATCAGCCCTCCAGTCATTCTCCTCCATACTTGTCTGGACCGGAAGAAAAAAAAAACACAACCTGTAAGTTGAGAATTATTATTCATTCAGCAGACTTACTACTAAGGACTTGAGCCTGGGACAGCCTCTCCAATTGCCCTGAAGGACCCTTCCAAAGAGGTAAGGAGGAACCAGGATATATAGGAGGTTTTGCAACAAAAAACCAGTAGTCGAAATATCAAAGGATTACTGTCAATTAAAAAAACACCAAGAAGGAGTTCCTGTTGTGGCGCAATGGAAACGAATCCAACTAGAATCCAGGAAGATGTGGGTTCGATCCCTGGTCTTGCTCAATGGGTCAGGGATCTGTCGTTGCCATGAGCAGTGGTATAGGTCACAGATGTGGCTTGGTTCTGGTGTTGCTGGGCTGTGGTGTAGGCTGGCAGCTGCAGCTCCAATTTGACCTCTAGCCTGGGAACTTCCATATGCCATGGGTGCAGCCCTAAAAAAAAGAAAAAGAAAGAAAAAAGAACAAAAATCACCAAGATATCTCAAGTTACTGAATTTAGCGCTTTTCAGTGTATGGGAAAATGCAAGAGTCTGGGATCATTGAAATCATTCTTTTGATATGAACCTGAGCTCTCTTGGGCCAGTCTCCTGTTTTTCTCCATCCTGAATCCCCTCAGAGTGCACAGTGGAGAGGCTACCCTGGCTGATGGCCTGATGGTGGAAACATCCTTTGTTTACTGATAGGGCAGGCAGCATTTTTCATCCAGATGGGAGATAAGAGAATCTGTGATTAGGTTGGGAAGCCCACCGCCTATAGTCTCTTCCCCTCTCTTTGAAGTCTTGCCCCCTCCCCGGATCACTGTCAGGAAGCAACTCTACTTCCCCACGGATCTGGGACCCCTATTTTCTCAACACCAATGCAACAGTAAATTCCCGCCTTGTTATCCACAGCAGGAAAGATTTCCACAGTCTGGTAGCCACTTATTTCCCAGTATTTCTCCTGCCACCTTTTCACAGGTGCCCTCTACGCCAGCCACACCAAGGAGCCACCTACAGCTCGTCCTGTCTGCCATGTTCTCTCTGGCTTTACTGCTTTGCCTTTGCAATCCTTTCCGCATGCAATATCTTCCCACACCCTCCTCCCAACTTAAACCAGGTTTATTCATTCTCAAGCTTAAGCTCACTCATCAGTTCATTCAAGGTCTTCTTTTATGCTGCCTCCAAACACTCTGTGTTACCTGCCTAGCACAGGCGTACCATTGCATCGATTCCATTGCTTTGGAGTAGGCCGGGTACAGGTATCTTTTCACTGCTCATCTCAAAGCATTTGGAATTTCATCTCTGTGTCATCAGCCCCTGCCCGAAACAGAACAAGTGCTCAGCATAGACTGAAGTCAATTTCCTTGTTCACTGCAGCCCCGTCTCTTACCCTTCCTCTTCCCTCTGTTCTCTCCTAACCACCCTTGCCCTCTGCACTTGAACACTTGGCAGTGCTGCCTACATTTGAGCCATTTGTGTGCTGAGTGTGACTACCAGGCGACCACAGACTTGAATGAATTTTATGTTCCCTCTCCCAGCCGTCTAATTACAGAACCAGGAAGGGATCTCAGCAGTCAGCCAGTTCTGTCTCCCGCGTAATGCAGGACCTGCTTCATGGATGGTCACTTAGTCTTTGCTGAAAATAATCCCTAAATCTTGGATACTAACTGGATATAATGAAAACATCGAGGAAAACATCCTGGCACATGGGAGCTGATTTGCTCTGTTGATGAGAACAGGGCAATCCAGTACCCACAGAAACTGAGAAAAGAAGGGATATTTGGGTTTTTTCGGCAAAGCTTCATTCCTGTTCAGATTGTGGTCCAGGTGAAAAGGATGCTTGACTACCTTAATCTCGCGGGCTGCGTCCTGTGGGCTGGTTTTGGCTGGGATTCCACAGGTGAAATGATTGCAGCCTGCTGCTTGGGCTGCGAGGAGCCTTTGTTATCTCCGCAGTGAGTTTTGGACTCTTAAGAGTTTTTGAAGAAAAAAAAAGAGGCAAGGACAGTGGCTCTTTGTGTGTCTCAAAGGCAGCACTGTTTCCCGGGGCTGGCACGGCCCACGGACAACGTGCTGCCCTTCCTGCGAGACTGTTGCACTGCCCCGACACACGAACTGCCCGGTGCCAGCCTTCGTGCAGGAGAGAAACACCAGATGCCCCCTGCAATGGCAGAACCACTTACAAAGCAGCAGCCAGAGACCACCTTCTGATGCCGACTGTCAATAATCCATCCTCATCCTCTCCTTGGGTCCCTGAGAGGCTTCCTGTTAGCTGGCTGACTTAGGACGCCCGTTGCCCAGCAGTCAACCGTGGTCTTGAACTTAGACGTGAGTTTCTGAAGATCTCTCTCTCACGTTTCCTTTATTTAGATTCCTTTTCAAAAGCTAAATCGTTAGGAATACCTATTTTTAAAAATTGAATCAGAGTTGATTTATGGTGTTAGTTTCAGGTGTACAGCAGTGATTCCATATTTTTATAGATTATACTCCAAAGTTAATTATGGGGGGCGTTCTCTTGTGGAGCAGTGGGCTGACGCTGTGATATGGCTGTTGTCACTGCAGCAGCTCAGGTCATAGGTTCGATCCTCACTGGCCCAGGAACTTCCACATGCCACGGGAATGGTGAAAATTTTTAAAAAGTTAATTATAGGGGATTCTATCTGCTGATGCAATCTGAACCCTTCATTCTGCACGCTTCATTGGCTGAGACATTTAACAGGCATTTTTGAGGACCAGTTCTGTGCCACCCACTGTGCCTGGTTTCGAGGTACAGAGAGGAAAGACTCCTGCCCTGACAGAGTTTATAGATAAGTGACAGTTCACTAGGATGAGTACCAAAAGGGCACTGTGTGCCGCGGAGAGCAGAGGATGGGTCATGGAACACGGCCAGTGGGAGTCACGGAGGCCTCACCACGCTGGCCGTGACAGAGTTGTCGTGGTGGAAAAAAACAGAAGTCAACCAGGGGCTGACGATGGGGAGGGACAGGGGGAGGGCCCAGCACGATTAGGGGACTGAAATTAATTCAAAATGGCTGGTGTGTGGAGCAGCAGGAGTTATTAATGATAGAGGTTTGGAAAATAATCTTGGGTGCCCTTTGGATTTTAGATGTTATTCTAAATGTAACTAGGAGCTTTTGAAAGATTTTTGCTGGATGGTGACACAGTCAAGTATACTGTACAACCCATGAGTCTGGACAACAAACTTGTCCCCCACAGAAGGCAGCACATTGCCAGTGAGTGGGCTGTGCCAGCCCAAGGAACAGTGCTGCCATGAGACACATAAATGCAAGTTTCAGAAAGCTGGGACGCGGCCTTCATCCTCACTAGAATCGCCAGTCTTAAAATTTATTTTAATGAAGTATATTGTTGATTTGCAATGTTGTTTCTGCTGTACAACAGTGATTCAGCTAGACATATATATATTCTATATGTTATATACACACACATTCTTTTTCATAGTCTTTTCCATTATGGTTTATCACAGGATTTTGAATATAGTTCCCTGTGCTTTACAGTAGCACCTTGTTGTTTATCCATCCTGTATATAACAGTTTGCGTCTGCTGTTCCCAAACTCCCAGTCTGTTCCACCCTCATCTCCCCTCCCCCTTGGCAACCACAGGTCTGTTCTCTCTGTTTGTGTAGACTCTGGGTTTTTTGTTTGTTCGGGGTTTTTTTTTGGGGAGTGGGGTTGGTTTGGGTTATTTTTGGCCATGCCCACAGCATGTGGTATTTCTTCAGCTAGGAATCGAACTCAAGTCACAGCAGTGACAACACTGAATCCTTAACCCACTGAGCTATCAGAGTCCACAGACTCTGTTTTTTTGAGGGCAGGCAGAGTTGCTTTTATTCCTGTACCTCTAAAATGCAGCTTGGTACATAGTAATAGGTGCTCAACGGATGTTTGTTGAATGAATGAATGAATGGATGGATAATTCTGCCTTCTGGGAGAAGAGGGAACAAGGGTAATCTTTCTTTTTTTAGTTCTGTCAATTTCATGTATCCAGCAAAGTAAATCAGTTATGCATATACCCATTCCTTTTCAGATTCTTCTGCCATATCAGTTACCACACAGTGCTGAGTGAATTTCTCTGTGCTCTTCAGTAGGTCCTCCTCACCCATCTGTTCTCTATATGGCAGTGTGTACATATCCATCCCACCCCATAATCTAGCCCTCCCCTGCACTACCTCATATTTCCCCTGTAATCTTTCTTTCGTGGGATTTCGTATCAGGCTTCTGGTACCTGAAGACCACTTTTCCTTTAGTCTTACATTTTCAGGTACCACACTCTGAGATCCTTCAGTTACCCTTCCTGTGATGTGATTCATCCCCCGCCATCTTTACTGACCTTGTTCTCATTTGTCATTGCCCCTCTGATTAAAGTGTAGGGCTGGACTTCCTGTCATGGCTCAGTGGTTAACAAACCCAACTAGTATCCATGAGGACGCAGGTTCGATCCCTGGCCTCACTCAGTGGATCGGGGATCCGGTGTTGTCACGAGCTGTGGTGTAGGTAACAGATGCGGCTCAGATCCTGTGTTGCTATGGCTGTGGTGTAGGCCGGCAGCTGTAGCTCCAATTAGGCCCCTAGCCTGGGAACCTCCATATGCCATGGGTTTGGCCCTAAAAAGATTTTAAAACAATTAAAAAACAAAAACGTGGTCAATGCAAACCCCCAGGTAAGCTTTGGCCTCAAGAAAGGCTCTCAGTGTCTCTTCATCTGACTTTTCTTCAATTCAGTTTCACCTGGTTATTTTGGCAATCACTGAACCCTGGTGGCTTAGGTCGTACTTATAGTAAATTAAAATCCTGAAATATTTCCCATTCTGTTTCTAAGCCCTATCTCCTACGAGAATAAAATAAATTTTAAAGTATGTCCTGGAGGGAGTTCCCATCATGGCTCAGTGGTAATGAACCCAACTAGGATCTGTGAGGGATGCGGGTTTGGTCTCTGGCCTCACTCAGTGGGTTAAGGATCTGACGTTGCCATGAGCTGTGGTGTGGGTCATAGACACCCCTCGGATCTGGCGTTGCTGTGGCCATGGCAGCTGTAGCTCTGATTCAGCCTCTAGCTTTGGAACTTCCATATGCCACGGGTCCAGCCCTAAAAAGAGAATAAAAAAAGGTAAAAAAATAAAAAATAAAGTGAAATAAAATATGTTCCTGATTTGAGGTCTCTGGTGTATACCTTTTAGACTCAAATTTAGGGTTATATATTTAACTCTTTGAATCCTCAGCTTGTTTTCCTCAACTCATTGTTGCAGCCTATTAAGGCCATCTTAACGATATCTTCCAGGCTGATATTGTCTGTCTGCAAACACAAACTGTCCAGTCAGTGTGCTAAATAGTTGATTTACAATGTTGTGTCAATTTCTACTTTTCAGCAAAGTGACCCAGTCATGCATATATATATATATATGTATGTATATGTGTGTGTGTATATATATATATATATATACACATATATACACACACACACACACAATTCTTTTTCTCATATTATCTTCATCATGTTCTATCACAAGAGACTGGATACAGTTCTCTGTGCTGTACAGTAGGACAGAATTTTTTTTACACTGGAGTTTATTGAATGTAGTAAAGGCAAGTTAGATTTTGTTGAACTTTTTCTCAATCGTACACATACACACGTATATTCTATTAAGGCTTATACAGCACCATCGTAAACAGAGACAAATAATACTGCCCCATGAATCTCATAATTAAATCGGAGAGTAAATATCATGCTACCTCTTAAAAACAAAGCAGATTAACAGAGACATGAACTGAAAACCCCATTGACAGACAAGTCCTTTCCCTTGAATAGTGTTCTTGAAGCTGCAATCATTTTCCAGGGTTTCTGAAGTACTCAGGCCCACTGTGGGAATTCTGGGCCCCCAAGCCCAGTGCATAAGGTTCAGAACCACTTTGTTTTTGTATACCATGGTGCTGCATAAGATTTTATTTGGGTTCCCAATGACGGTGAAAGTTTCTCTGGATTAAAAAATTAAAAGGTTACGGAGTTTCCGTTGTGGTGCAGCAGAAACAAATCTACCTAGTAACCAGGAGGTTGCAGGTTCAATCCCTGGCTTCGCTCAGTGGATTAAGGATCCTGTGTTGCCGTCAGATCCGGCATTGCTGTAGCTGTGGTGTAGGCCATCACTTACAGCTCCGATTTGACCCCTAGCCTGGGAACTTCCATATGATGAAGGTGCAGCCCTAAAAAGAAAAGAAAAATTAAAATGTTAAAATCTACTAACAAGGACCATACTTCCTATAAAACTTATTGGAAAATGGCTTTGATTTCCAAGTAAGCATATGAGAATACAATAGCAGACCAGTCTAGTGTTACCTGACTTTTACATTAGGACTATTTCTCATGACTACTTGTATTTGTCTGTTCAATGCTATATTTTCTAGACTCTAACATTAATATATTGATTTGGGAGTTCCCATTGTGCCTCAGTGCGTTAAGGACCTGACATTGTCTCTCTGTGGCTGTGGGTTAAATCTGGACTCGTTCAGTGGGTTAAGGATCCAGTGTTGCCGCAAGGTGTGGCATAGGTCACAGATGCAGCTCGGATCTGGTGTTGCTGTGGCTGTGGTATAGACTGGTAGCTGCGGCTCCAATTCGACCTTTAGCCTGGGAACTTCCATATGTCACGAGTGCAGCCATAAAAAGAAAAAAAAGTGATTAGCAACAAATGTGAATGTTATTCTGTTGAAGACAACAAATAGCTTCCAGTTGTTGGTATTCATAGTTCCTGTGGGCTCTGCTTGCATGTAACGGTCCTTGGTCTATAACCAGGTTTTCTGTGTGTGTGTTTTTGTTGTTTTTTTTTGTCAAATATGATGTGATCACCATTAAAGCTGCTCACAGGAGTTCCCGTTGCTGCTCAGTGGTTAATGAATCCAACTAGGAACCATGAGATTGCGGGTTCAATCCCCGACCTTGCTCAGTGGGTTAAGGATCCAGTGTTGCCATAAACTGTGGTGTAGGTTGCGGACGTGGCTCGGATCCCGCGTTGCTGTGGCTGTGGCTGTGGCGTAGGCTGGCGGCTACAGCTCTGATTCAGCCCCTGGCCTGGGAACCTCCCTATGCCACGAGTGCAGACCTAGAAAAGGCAAAAAAGCAAAAAAAAAAACAAAACTGCTCACAAATATTCCCATTCTCCTTGCTCCAGGCAGGCATCTGGGTAGAATTGCACTATTGCACTTCATGCTCTTGAAATGTGACTGGCATTGTCCAATGAAATGAAACAAGTGACATGTGTCCCTTCTAGGTGGAGGCATTTCGTTGCCAATAGTAGGTACTGCATGCTGCAACCCTCCACCCATGTCGACTAGGGAAATACCGGAAATACTGGTGACAAGGATGAGCACACCCCCCCCCTTGCAGATCCATGCCAGATGGGGAATAGAATGAAAAATAAACCGTTATCATCTTGAGCACTTGAGATTTAGGGTTTATTTGTAACTAAAACAAAAACTAGCCCATCCTGATAAGTGGTTTATCATACGCTTATTTTCACAATATCTATTCTTTGTTTTTTGTTTTTGTTTTTGTTTTTGGCCACACCCATGGCATGTGGAGTTTTCTGGTCCAGGGATCAAACCTGCACCATAGCAGTGACCCAAGCCACAACAGGGACAATGCCAGATCTTTAACCCACTAGGCCACCACGGAATTCGCTACTCTGTTTTAATTTGTGTCTTTGTTTCTATAGAGATAAATCTTGATTCTTCTTCTTACCTCTCCATACTGTTTATTGAGCTATAATCATCTGCTCTTCTGATTTTCCAGTTTTTTTTTTTCCTGTGAAAGAGTCATATTGCAAAAATCTTTCTTGAATGAATATCAATAGTGGGGCAGTGGGAAGTCATACTTTTTTCATTATATTTGGCAAAGAAAAAATATACTTTTTAGAGGCCCTCCACCCTTCAGCTGCAACTCATTACTATCTACCTAAATGCACTTAACCAGCCAGAAAGCAAATGTTTCCCATTACAAATGACATTTATCAGTTAATCTCAGGAATAGGTCTCCTTCAAAATTGATCTAATTTGGAAGTCACAGTTATGACTCACTACTGAATATCTCAGAGCTTTCAAAGTGAAAAAAATGCGATGCATAATATGATTAACATTGACCTATTGCATCTTTTGTATGTATATATCAACCACGACTTTTATTTTTCTAATAGGACATTTTTTTGGCAACCAGTATTTGAATGCCTTCCTGAATATGTCTGGTAGCCTTTTGTGTGCATTAACACTTTAGATTCTGAAGTTTTCATATAACATGTGTTATGATATTTTTAGACTGTCTTATTTTGTTTTGTGCTGTTGTCCATAAATTTATTTTTTTAAATGTTTGAGCTAATATCATTCAGACTTTAAACCTACAGGCAGTCCCCAACTTCCACATGGATTATATTCTAAAAATTTATAGTCTCCCTTTTAGAGCTTGGGTGACATTTCCCAGAAATAATTCTGAAATCCATGGCTAGTTTCCACCCTAGCCACCCAAAGCCCCAAAGCCAATTTAACCTTTAAAATAGTTGAAATATATATATGTGTGTGTGTGTGTGTGTGTGTATATATACACATATATATGTACATATATATGTGTATATATATACATATATATACTGTGTGTGTGTGTGTGTATCATCTCGGAAGTTTCATATAAAGGAAAAAAAAGGAAATAGAGAAAGAGGTCTGAACAGTGTTTAATTAATTAATTAATTAATTTGCTAATTTAGGGCTGCACCTGCGGCTAGGGGTCGAGTCAGAGCTGTAACTGCCGGCTTACACCACAGCCACAGCAACGCCAGATCCGAGCTACATCTGTGACCTACACTACAGCTCACAGCAGCGCCGGATCCTTAACCCACTGAGCGAGGTCAGGGATGGAACCTGCAACCTCATGGATCCTAGTCTGGTTTGTTAACTGCTGAGCCACGAAGGGAACTCCTGAACAGTGTTGAATTTTTGAAATCTTTTCAGCAGCTATGCTCCAGATACTCAATAACATTGACAACCAGTCTTCCTATCACATTTTTTTTTTTTTTTTTTTGGTTTTTAGGGCCGCACCTGCAGCATATGGAAGTTCCCAGGCTAGGGATGGAATCTGAGCTGTAGCCGCTGGTCAATGCCACAGCAACGCCACATCCCCGACCCCCTGATCAAGGCCAGGGATCGAACACGCATCCTCATGGATACTATCCTCATGGATTCCTTTCCACTGCGCTGCAACGGGAACTCCACCATCACATCCTGAAGCGTGAAAGTAGAGTCAACGGTGAGGTTAAATGGTCTGGAGAAGATTATCTTATTGTAAAACTGCCTAGGAGGCCAACGAAATTTCCTCTAGGTTGCCAGTATCAACTTGTTTGCTAAGTGGAATAGAGAAGGCCAGGAAATTTGAAAAATCTGGGAAAAGGTGAAGCAAAATAAAGTACAGTGTAAGAAATTTCACAGGGCCCTAATTCTGAGCCAGGAGGTCAGGGTGTTGATTTCTCTCCTACACTCACCTCCTGGTCACTTTGATGACGGAGACATAGTTTAACCCTCTGCGAAGACAGATTATTTGCTCTCTGAGGCTTTTCTGACTTCTGTATGTCTGTCAGTGACCTATCCTCAGTCTACTCGGTCAGATAGAGACCTGTCTACATACTAAGGGGTGGTTCGAACGTCGGCTTTAAATAACAGTAGTGGCAGCAGGCACAGGGCCATTCACTGAAACTTACCCTGGGCAAGAGTCTATGCTGAATCCTTCATAAACCTTATCTCACTTAATCCTGAAAATATCCTTAGAGATTTGATGTAGTTTTTTTCCAAGTCCTCCCAGCTCTAACATGCCTAATGTGGAAAAGAAGTCGTGGATATTGATCTTTTTATCATCTGCTCATAGATGAACTGCTGCCATAGCAGCTTTAAGTGAAAACATAAATTGAATATATCCATTTTTTACTGGAAATCAGATGTCTTATGTGTGCTGGCAACTGATTTTAGTTTAGGTAACATTTGGATCTACTCCTGGGTGTTATTTATGTGCACTAAGTACACTCGTAAAATCATCTAGTATTAGAACTATCAAAGATCTTAACGACTAGCTGGTGATGTGCTGCTCAAAACTGAAGCTGCTAGCTGTGACTGTTTAAAAGTTTTTTTATATTAGAGTGCCTTTATTATTTCGTTAACTGGTTTCTCTTTCTTGGACTACTACCATATGGCTTTAATTAACGTATATGGAAATAATTACCTGTTAGGTCTAGTAACTAGTTTAACTGCAATTTTAACTAATTAGATGTAAAACTTATTTCCTCAGTTACCAGCCACAACTCACCAGATTCATGCAGCTCCCATATTGATCAGTGCATTTATAGAACATTTTCATCATCACAGAACTTTTCTGTTGGTCAGTGTGGTTCTAGTGACTACATCCTAACTCAACCACTTTGTGGCCACTAGGATGCTTTGGGTTGTAAGAAGAAGAAAACCTGGCTCCAAATGACTTGACCAAAGGATAAAAGTGTGGGGAATTTATTGGTTCAGGTAATTGGATAACCCAGAACTTAACTCAGGGGTTCTTTTTCTTTTTTCTTTCTTTCTTTTTTTTTTTTTTGCTTTTTAGGGCCACACCCACGGCATATGGAGGTTCCCAGGCTAGGGGTCGAATGGGAGCTATAGCTGCCAGCCTACACCACAGCCACAGCAACATGGGATCTGAGACTCCCAACTGAAGGATTCTTAGGACCATATGGGCTCCAACTCCTGTTGTCTGTTTATGTCTCTTGTCTGCCCTCCCCTCACTTCCTTCCCTCCCCTCAATCCCTCAGCTTGTCTCAAGGCCAGATCCATTCAGGGTGACAATAACTCTAACAGTTCCAGACCTTCCCATCAGGGGACAGATTCGAGGCAGGAGTAGTTAGAAGGGTGAGAGGACTGACTTCTCTGAGGCCTTGCCTAATAGAGAATCATGTCTCACTGACCCAAATTTGCTGATGTTTATCTCTGAGTAATTCTTATGGCCAGAGAGATAAATTGTTCTGGGTTTAAGCCAGTTGGGCCCATGCCTGGGTCAATCCCACTGTAATTACTGTAATTTCATGACTAATATACAATGGAGTCACAAAGAGATTTCCCCAAAAAAACTCAGAGTGCTTTAAGCAGTAGAAAAGAATAGGTTCATTGGCTATCATGGCTCAGTTTTGTCTCTGCAAGGATGTGGGTTTGATCCCTGGCCTCACTCAGTGGGTTAAGGATCCAGTGTTGCCGCAAGCTGTGGCACTGGTCACAGATGCAGCTCAGATCCAGTGCTGGGTGGCTGTGGCGTAGGCCTCAGCTGAAGTTCCGATTCGACCCCTAGCCTGGGAACTTCCATATGCCGCAGGTGCAACTGTTAAAAACAAAAAATACATATATATATATTTTTTTTGATGAGGTACTTCCCAAATATCACTATACCCTTTTTTTTTTAATTTTTTAAAATTGTAGTTGACTCACAGTGTTGTGCCAATTTGTGCTGTACAGCAAAGTGACCCAGTCATACATATATTAGATGCAAACTATTATATTTGGAATGGATAAGCACTGAGGTCCTAGTGTATACTCTTTATTTTTATTGTTATTCTAAAATGATATCTAGGGTTGTGTATTTTAAAATGCGATACAGGAGGTCACAGAACTCAGGCCACAGTGTGGCCTGGATTAGGTTCTGTATTCCCAAGCAGCACAGTGTCTACGTGAGAGCACCCATCATGATATATTCTGTAAAAGATAATGTATCTTTGGATAAGCATTATAGAAGGTACAAAATTTTTGGATGCACCACAGGAATGGGAGTTCAATTTCAAAAGCTTTGCCCAGATCTAAGGAAGGGATGCTGTGAAGGAGTAACTCCAGGTATGCTACTGTATAAACCTGGGTAATTGTTAACCTTTACTAGTTTGACTTTTATATCACATTTCCCTTGCATTTCCTATAACACAAGTCAGTACAATTGAGGTCTCTGAGTCTAAATTAATGTTTTCTAAAGCTCTCTGACACTCTAGATTAGAGGGCTTTTTTTTTTTTTTGTCTTTTTGCCTTTCTAGGGCCGCACCCGTGGCATGTGGAGGTTCCCAGGCTAGGGGTCTAACAGGAGTTGTAGCTGCCGGCCTTCGCTACAGCCACAGCAACGCGGGATCCAAGCCACGTCTGCCACCTACATCACAGCTCACGGCAACGCCAGATCCTTAACCCACTGAGCAAGGCCAGGGATCGAACCCGCAACCTCATGGTTGTTGGTCAGATTCACTAACCACTGAGCCACGACGGGAACTCCCTAGAGGGCATTTTTTTTTTCAGGTGAAAGATACTGTTAGCAAATTTCATTTAGGAAGGAAATGGTACCAATAGTCGTCAATTACATTTCTTTCAAGTCTTTGCTCTCAGTTTTTAATGAATATGAAACCTGGGCCTTATATTTTTAAATTTCTTGAGTTTATATAAATGTAGAAAAGAGGAACGCCCAGTCTGCTCCTTCCCCAAGTATAAATACACAAAAGAAGAATCCACACAAGTCTGTTTACAATATAGAACAACAACAAAAACAAGAAAGAAAAAGAAAAAGTCGTGGTGATGAGTCCAGCATGTCCAAGCCAATTTTAAAGCAGCTGGCCTGTGAGTTGCTAAGTGTGTTTATTTTTTCCCTTCTCTCCTGAAACCATAGTTGCTACAAAATCCCAGAAACAGAAACTGCCCTGAATTTATAGAACTGCCTTATTTCATCAAACCCCAGTCACCAAACTGTGATTACATGGGTGTGAAGAATAAAACAGCCCAAGATTCCTGAAATGTCACATATTTGCAATTTGACCAAAATGGAACCAAGCCTGTTGGCTTGCCTCATGACTTTTTGAAAAAGGAAAAGTGATTATCCGTGGAAATGCTCTTAAAATTGTCCTTATTTTCTTCCGAAGAATCCTGTCACTTCGTAGAGAAATTTTAGTCCCAGTCAAAGGGATCAGCATACCCATCAGAGACTCAAAAAAGGGTCAAACTACCCCAAATTCTGGTGATAGCTTTACACTCTGAGGCACTAGTTAGATAGCTGGGCTTACGCTTCCGAACATGCTGTCACCTTTATTAGCTCATAGTAAAGAGCGGCTACCCCCCCTTCCGTGCCTTTCAGGACAGTAACTGCAAACTCTTCTCTGAACTAAATGAACCAGCCTCTTTCTCTATCACAGGAAGCATTTTAATGACCATCCATCGTGATGGGA
This sequence comes from Catagonus wagneri, assembly GCA_004024745.2. Taxonomy (NCBI): domain Eukaryota; kingdom Metazoa; phylum Chordata; class Mammalia; order Artiodactyla; family Tayassuidae; genus Catagonus; species Catagonus wagneri. The sequence continues at coordinate 5,117,845 of PVHT020000059.1, forward strand.
TCAGTTCCTCCCACATGTGAACACCCATTGTAGAAATGAGCAGACCCAAGACCCTACTCAAAGACTCTTAACAACAGATTCTACAGATAGGATCGTTATTTTCCTGTTTGTCTGTTTATTTGTTTTAGAAGTGTTTGAAGATGGCAGCAGCATGTAGTATTCATAGTATTGTCTCATAATAGCTTCCTATTTAAGACAGCAACCAGGCCTACCAGCGTCACTATCTGTCATGTCTTTCTTCTTTCTTAAGGTGAAAAAGAAGTAAATGAGTTGTCAGAAGACTCTGGGCCTTTTCTGCACCCCTCACCACACCCCTGTGCCTTTCAGGATGACTATTTGATGACATTGGGACAATAAGCATGCTGTTCTGGGCCTTATAGTATGATGATGTACTCATAAAATGTTACTGATATTTTTAAATGGTACTGATATTCTCGTTTGACTCTCAGATAATAGTAGTAAGTCACTAATTAGATGAAGTAAGTGAATACATATCTGAATCCTTAATCAAGTTTAAACCTGGGGAAATGTATAAAACTGAGGACAGCAACATTCTCCTTAGGTGGCGTGTTCACCGCGCTAATAGGAAAAGAAATCCCCTAATATTTATTTACCTGCTTTACTCCAAGAAACAACACCCTATGATGTAAACAAAGAGTCTGAACCTTTACTCCTAAGTTATTGATGATGGTTATTAATATCAATCTTTATCTCAGTGGAGCCAAGACAAATGTTTTTACAGATTTCCTAAGGAAGTAAGACAAAATTGAGATGAATTAAAACAGAGTATGAGAACAAATACATTTCTCTGAAGAATCTTAGAAAGAATAAGATGCAGTGTCAGGGCTGACATTGAGGTAAAGATCCAGTTCTGACGTTTCCTGTCAGTGTGGCCTTGAGAAAGCCACTTGAGCTAGCTGAGATTCTGTCTCTTCATCTACGAAGTGGGGCTGATAACGCCCCCCCCATATTACTGTCTTGAAGTTTGTTTGTAATCCAGCAATCAAAGCCAATGGCCCTTTCTGTCTCTGTGCAGCTCAAATTGTCTACATATTCAGTTGTTTCCTCACATGCTCTCCTTTCATCATGTGACAGTCTGTGGCTTCTACTCGCAACTTTAGAATAAACTTTCTATACCCATATCTTTTGTTGACTTTCTCCTGCCTCCTAAAGCGAATGCCCCTGAAATTGTCTCTTTGGGCCTCTTCTCCTCTCTCACTCTCCCCTCAGCCCCCACCCCCCAGTCTCATGGACAATTCTCATGTCTGTGTCCCTAATCCACAGCTTTGATCACATCCTCTTAGAAAGTGCATAGGTAATTCACACTCAAGACTGACAGGTACTTACAGAGTTCTCTTGTGGCAAGTGGGTTAAGGATCTGGCGTCACTGTAGCAGCTTGTGATTGCTGTTTCTAGAAATGGCACCGTTTTCCTCCTAATTCCCCACTATCAAAATGTCAGGCACATAACTGACATCTTTATTCCTTTTCCTCCTGATTTTCGTATTTGGTTGGTTTGCCTCTATAGAACTCTTTTTTATCCTCTTTCCCTCCAATGTCTATGGCACTGCCATGGCTCCAGCTCACCTTGCCTCCTGTGTAAACTGTTCCAGTAGGTTCTCTTCATATCTAGTTCACCTCCCTCTAATTCATTCGCTACATGCAGCTGGAACAGTCTTCCTAAAGCACAGATCTTCACAAATCATTCTCTAAAGCGCATGTTTTTGAAGACTCTAATTGCACGTGAACTCAAATTCAGACTTCTTGTCCTGGTTCCATTTATCCATTCCTTCAATGTATATTCATAGTTAAATGCTGGAAACACAGCAATGAGAAAAACAGCATGATTCCTGCCCTCACTGAATCCCCAGTCCAGTGTGGAAGGCAAACATTGCAAGAATAGGCAAACAAAAATTAATTAGAATTGTCAGCAATTTATGAGAGAGAAATTATTTTTCAAATGATTTCATCTGGTCTGGAGGATCAGAGAAGCCTCGCCAACAGAAGTTTTATGTTTATACAGCATATATGTAGTGACTTCAGTTTTCTCAAATCCTCTACTCATAATATCTCATTCAAACTTAACAACATGGAATCTTTGATTATGCCTTCTTCTGTGTGTTGTTTGTGCTGAAGCATGTCTTTATAATGCATTCTACATATTTTTCAAGTCCCACCTTCTCTGTGTAGCCTTTTTAGTAATTTCTGCCATCAGCTGTGAGTTCTCTCTCTGTTAATCCAATGGTCTAATGATGTTGTTAAAACCAGACCTGTTTGGAGGATACACGGTCAAGATGTAAAAATTAGTTGTATCTGGAGTTCCCTTGACGGCACAGTGGGTTAAGGATCAGTGTCGTCACTCACTGCTGTGGTTCAGCTTGCAGCTGTGGTGTGGGTTCAATCCCTGGCCCCAGAACTTACGCGTGCTGCTGACATGACCCCTCATAAAAAAGTATTAGCTGCATTTCTAGTACTAGAAACAAACGGAAAATGAATGCTTAACAATACACTTATAACTTTCTGAAGGCTCAGAGGATAACACTTTTTTAGCAATAAAGTTTTTTTTTTTTTTAATTAGGGCCACATTCGTGGCATATGGAGGTTCCCGGGCTAGGGGTCAGATTGGAGCTACAGCTGCCAGCCTACACTACAGCCACAGCAACACAGGATTTGAGCCTTGTCTGTGACCCACACCACAGCTCACGGCAATGCCGGATCCTTAACTCACGAGCGAGGCCAGGGATCAAACTTGTATCCTCATGGATACAAGTCAGGTTCATTACCATTTAGTCACAATGGGAACTCCCCACTAAAGCATTTTAAAATTATGATAAGTACATTGTTTTTCAGGCAATGCTGTTTCATACTTAATAGACTACAGTATACTCTAAACATAACTTCCGTATATACTGGGAAACCAAAAAATTGGGGTAACTCGCTTTGTTGAAAAAGTTGCTTCATTGCAGTGTTCTGGAATCAAACCCCTAATATCGCTAAGTATATAGGTACAGATATATACAGACATAGATACAGACATATATGCTTAGAAATGAATGACAGCAGTAATACAAAGAATGGAAAGGGGTTAATTATTTTGAAGGTACACTATTCGTGAAGTAGTATTGTGTTATTTGAAAGTGGACTTGGATTAGTTGTAAATATACATTAATAGTAGCTAAAAAACTGGAAATAATCCATCAGTAGTTGAATGGACAAATTGTGGTCAATTCATATAATGCAGTATTCACACTCAGCCATGCTGACCAATCTCAAAAACAGGATGTGGAGTCAAAGAAGATAGTCACAGACGTGTAAAAACTGTATCTTTCCATATAGGAAGTTAAAGAACAGGCAAAATGAATCCATGGTGATAGGAGTCAGAAAGTTGTTGCCCCTGGGTGTTGAGGGTTTACTGGAAGAGACAGGAAAGAACTTTCAGGAGCAATGGAAATGCTGTTGTCTTGACTGGGGTGGTGGTTTCATGGGTTTATACATTTCTCAAAATTTACCAAAATGTATCCTTCAGATTTCTGCATTTTCTTCTACATTCATCTTGCTTTAAAAATTAGATCAGGATTAATCTTGTCGTATAACAGACAGATGATGGGTGGCAGTTTATAAAGCTTGCATTTCTGAATATTTATTTTTTCCTGAACATTTATTTAATTTTTTTAAGCAGGCTTCAAGTTTCCACTCTAAGTCATTAACTATATGACATCTATTCAGACTTAAAATCTGTCTGTTGATAAAAATTGTCAATATTTCTGAGCCCTTCCTTCATCAAAGAGCTACACGTTTTAAGAAATAAAAAATTGTTGAACCACCATGCTACGGAAACGGAGATGAGATGGAACAGACTCCAAGACAGAAATGAAACTCCACAAGAACGAAGATAGAGGATGACGAAGCAGGGGGAGAATGATTAAAAATTACAAGAAGAACGAAGCTCCCTAGGACACATGCAATAGAAATCGAGGGTGTGAATAACCACCAAGCGATGAGCCATGTGAGGGAACCTCAGTCGGGAAGTATGTGTTAGAACTGGGAGCCCTGCAGTGACCTTGGGTCCTGTCCTCATACCACGCATACCTCTCATTCCGCGGGACACACATATGCCTTTCATATTAGAGAGAAGACTATTTCCTATATGCTGGGTCTTTCCAGGGGCCGTCAGCAAGCACAGGGAGACATTTGGTCAGAAGCGACTTAGATTTCCTAAAACCTTTCTTTCTTCCCAGACAACTCTCATTCTCTGAAAGTTTATTCATTGGACTCATGAAGTGCTCTATTTGAGAGCATGATTTTAACATGAGCTTGCAAGAAAATAGATAATTTGAGCAAAAAAGAGGTGTTCGTAGAATTGATAATTTTTAAGATCTGCTAGAATAGGGGGTGTCGTGCTGGCGACAGCTACTTTCTCGTGGTTTTGCTGCTCACTCTGCTTTCTCTCTTCAGCTATAAACGTGAGGGCAGGAATTGCATTTTACCTTGAACATGACTGGAGAGGAGCCATTATTTGCTCAATGAACGTTAATCAAATTGCTTTTCTCTTTTTCCTCCGCATTTCCGGGCACTCCCCAGCCTCCCTCTGGCACAGGTTCCTTCATGGCTCTTTTGAATGTGTTTTCAAGGTGAATATTTTTTATTCATTCGTGCATCTCTTACTGATTTCTTCCCTCTTTCCCAAGGAGCTCAGCAGCTAAACACGTAGACTGTTTCCATCCCTGGGATGAGTCCTGTTTTCTCTATGATTTCCTCCAAAAGAAAGAGCAATAAATAAAACAGGGCAAACATGAGCTGTGTCAACATAACGAAACACCTGCAGGACAACAACTCTGAAGCTGACAAAGACTTGCGCAACTTTTTAATGGTTTGTCCTGGATCCAACAGTAAGATTTTCCTGACAGTAACTCTCTCCCTGCCAAAGAGATCATGACCCTTGAATCTGGTAGAGAAACTGAGAATAATACTGTACTGTTGCTTCTGGGAACGACAGGAGAAAATATGTGGTTGGAATCTTGGTCACAAAAAAAGATGTTGTGCATAGATTAGCATACAAGACAGAAAATGATCATGGTGATAATAGCCGAAACATCTAAAATATATACAGGTTGTACAGTTTGTAAAGCGATTTTACACACATTATAGTCCCCCCCCACACACACACACACCAAGGGGGTAGCTGTAATTTTGTTCATTGCAACAGATCAGAAATGGACTCTGAGCAATCAAAGTAATTATTTATTTAGTTTTTAGGGCCACACCTGTGGCATAAGGAGGTTCCCGGGCTAGGGGTCCAATCGGAGCTGCAGCTGCTGGCCTATGCCACAGCCACAGCAACTCAGGACCTGAGCCACATCTGTGACTTACACCACAGCTCACGACAACGCCAGATCTGTAACCCACTGAGTGAGGTCAGGGATTGAACCCTCAATCTCATGGTTCCTGGTCAGATTCATTAACCACTGAGCCATGACGGGAACTCTTTTTCTTTTTTATGACTACCCCTGTGGCACATGGAAGTTCCCAGGCTAGAGGCTGAACTGGAGCTGCAGCTGCCGGCCTACACCACGGCCACAGCAGCATCAGATCTGAGCCACGTCTGCAACCCACATCACAGCTCATGGCAATGCTGGATCTTTAACCCACTGAGTGAGGCCAGGGATTGAACCCGCATTCTCACAGACGTCAGGTGAGGTTTTGAACCGGCTGAGTCACACCATGAGAACTCCCCACCATGACTATCCTAATCATGCTCTTAGTTTTCTATCCCAAAGCTGTGGCCATAGTCCTTGCTCAGATTTCTGATCCTCTCCCCTTCTCTATACTTGGGCTCCATCCAGCCGTCCCTCTGGCAACTCTGCTGCTACTTGACTAACCACCACGAAGAGACCCTGGTCATTTCACTCAGTCACATGCCTCAAACTTTGAGTGACCTCCCCTTTGTCTACTAAGCGGAGTCTAAGCTCTTTGGACTCGACCATTAAAAGGTCTTGTACTTCTTAATCCCTACCTGTCTTCCAGGCTTTATCTCTCATTAACCTCCTTTCTGAAAACTCAGATCTCATCAACCTGAGCTGCTCCCTGGGCCCTGGGGATGGATTCCACTTTGCTATTTTTGTGATTTTACTAATTCTAGAATGCCCTTTCCTCCCAATTCTGCAGGTCCCAATTCTAGCCTACCTTTTAGTCTCATGTCATGTCTAATTGATTTCCTCTTCCGAGAGGTTTGCCTCTATCAATCCCTTGGTACTGGAGGTTCTACCTGACAGCGCGATCATTTGTAGACAAATTTTAGTTGATTCTGCTGGAATATAAATCCCCTATAGGACATTGCTTATTTGCTTATGTGTATTTCATAGCTTCAGTCATAGTGCTTGACAAAGAGCATATGATCATTTTATGTGTTGAACTCATCAGTTCATTTTAACGGCCACATAATAGTATGTTCTAGAGATGTACCATAATTTATTGAACCAATCTCATAGTTACAGCCATTTAGCCAAGCGTTCATTCCCTATGGTACAGACCTTCATACAACTGACTCAAATAACTGAAAGCTTAACAAATATTTGGTTTGAAGAAACTGAGTGAGTTATCAATCCAAAAAGATGAAATAGAACTTGAAAGCACTAACAGCGTTGTCTTTTTGTTTGTGTTTTCATTTTTTATTTTTTTTTGGCAGCGCCCACGGCATGGGGATAGTCCCAGGCCAGGGATCGAACCCACACCACAGCAGTGACCTGAGCCAGAGCAGAGACAGTGTTGGGTTCTTGACTATAAGTCCACCAGGGAACGTCTAATCAAATTCATTTTATTTTATTTTTATTTATTTATTGGTTTGTTTTTGCTTTTTAGGGCTGCACCCGCAGCATATGGAAGTTCCCAGGCTAGGGGTCAAATAGGAGCTACAGCTGCCAGCCTACACCACAGCCAGAGCAACACAGGATCTGAGCCGCGTCTGTGACCTATACCACAGCTCACGGCAACACTGGATCCTTAACCCGAGTGAGGCCAGGAATCAAAACAGCATCCTCATGGATACTAGTTGGGTTCATTACTGCTGAGCCACAACGAAAACTCCTCAAACTCATTTTAGAAGCCTGTGTTCTGGAGTTCCCATAGTGGCTCAGCAGTTAATGAACCCTACTAGTATCCATGAGGACTCGGGTTCGATCCCTGGCCTCACCCAGTGGGTTAAGGATCTGGTTTTGCCATGAGCTCTGGTGTAGGTCACAGACGCAGCTCAGATCCCGAATTGCTGTGGCCATGGTGTAGGCCAGCAGCTGCAGCTCTTGATTCAGTCCCTAGCCTGGGAACCTCCATATGCTGCAAGCACAGCCCTAAAAAGACAAAAGAAAAAAAAAAAGGAAAAGAGAAAAAAACCTGTGTTCTATTTGTGGTAAAATATGAAGACACTTTTTACATTATTTGTAGCTGTTCTTTAAGGATTAGACAATGATTGGGAAATGCTAAGAAATCATTATTACGACGCCAATTATTGGATTATCCTTTCTTTATCACTTAAAAAGAAATTTTCCATCTTTACACATTTAAGGGTCTAATTTACACTTTTAAATATGTGCAAATTTTAAAATACTTGAAATACTATATTGCAATGAAACTTAGAAGAAGGGTAAACCCTGTTTATATCTTGGGTTTGGAATAGAATAATCGGGTTTCAAAATGTTCTCCCTTTCTGCAGAGCTCTCTCTTCTCCATCCCTGAAAAGATTAAAGAAAGTGTATCTTACACATGCTTAGAAATTCATAGAATCTGGACTAGATTTACCCATGACTGTGAGTTGCAGAAACACTGGCAGTTTCAGACTGAGTTAACTGAATATTTATCAAGCATGAAGAGCCACTCCCCTATACATAGTTTGATGACAGGTGGAAATTGCAAGGAAAAATAAAAATCC
>PVHT020000059.1:5133721-5224023 GCA_004024745.2 Catagonus wagneri
TCTGTTCTTTTGAGGTTTATATGCAAAGCTGGGAAGAGAGGCAATAAATACAAACATAAAACATCAGGTGTCAATTAGGGCTTCAAAAAATTAAATAAAGTATAAGGAGAGAGAGCAGTTGGGTTGGGGTGGGGTGGGGTGGGTGGGTAGCTACTATTTTAAGTGGGGGTGGGGAGTCAGGGAAGACCTGTCTGATAAAGCGATGTTTGAGCGAAAGACTGATAGACTGAATGAAATAAGGAAGAGACTGAAGTGGATTTCTGGGGGAACATGGCGCGAGCGTGTGTGTGTGTGTGTGTGCGTGTGTCTGAGGAACAGCAAGGGTATCAGTGTGGGAACCAACAGCCAGGAGGTGGATCAAACAGGACCAAGGTAAACTATGTAAAAATTGGTAAAAAAAAAAAAAACCCAAATGAGCCCCTATTTGGTTTATAGGGGCTCTTTAGAAACTGTTGCTATAAATCTTTGGCAGGTTATATCAGTGGGCTTTTTTTTTTTTTTGTCTTTTTGCCTGTTCTAGGGCCCCACTCCTGGCATATGGAGGTTCCCAGGCTAGGGGTCTAATCAGAGCTGTAGCTGCTGGCCTACACCACAGCCACAGCAACGCTAGATCCGAGCCGTGTCTGCAACCTACACCACAGCTCACAGCAACACTGGATGGTTAACCCACTGAGTAAGCCCAGGGATCGAACCCTCAACCTCATGGTTTCTAGTTGGATTCGTTAACCACTGAGCCACGACGGGAACTCCATCAGTGGGCTTTTTATCTGAGGGAAAAGGGAAGCTGGGAGATGATTTTCAGCAAAGAAGTGACCTGATCTGACTTAGATCCTAAAAGAGTGACCCTGACTCCACTGTTGAGAGCAGACACTAGCAAAGCTGTGGGCAGAAGCCCCAAGACTGGTTAAAGACGGTCACCATAATCCCGGAGACAGATGACTTATGGACTTGAGGAACAGCTGAGGAGGTGATCAGCTTCTGGCTAGGATTTGATGTTAGAGCTGGGAGTTTACAGGATGTGGGGTGTGCGATAAAGTCAAGGCTGCCTCAGAGCTTTTGGTCTCAAGCAATAGAATGAACAGAGTTGCCACTTAATATGGGAAAAGCAGATTGAGGTATCTTAAATTTGAGACTGCTTCTGAATATCCAGGTAGATATAATATTCATTACAGCTTTTGTGGACAGTCCAGGGGCTGGGGCCTGAGGAACTGGCATTGCCATTTACTGGTTTTATGAATTTATATTTCCCACCTGCAGTGTGTAAGAGCTTCTGTTTTCATCCACACTTCAACACTTGATGTTATCTGACTTATTTTTGCCAGTCTGATGGGTTTGAAATGGGCTCATTATCATTTAATTTGCATTATCCTGATTGCAGTGATACTGAGCGTCTTACAGTATGATTAGTGACCGCATGAGTGTCCTCTTTTGTGAATTGCCTATTTATCTTTTCCATGTTAGGTATTGGTTTGTAGGGGCTCTTTAGAAACTGTTGCTATAAATCCTTGGTGGGTTATATCAGTTACATGTATCTTCAGCTAGCCTGTGACTTGTCTTTTCACATTATTTCAATTATTTAGTCACTGAACATTCCTGCCTTAAATACCATAAGAATACTTTTCCATAACTCCCCACAACCACTGAAGAAATTATAGCAATTAACACTATTTTCATCTTTCTTTCTTCTTCCACTTTTCAAATTTTTATTTTTACTTTATTTTTTTTTGGCCAGGCCCGAGGCTTGTGGACATTCCCAGGTCAGGGATCCAACCTGCACCATAGCAGCAACCTGAGCCACACCAGTGACAGCATTGCATCCTTAACCCACTAAGCTACCAGGAAACTCCCTCAATTTTTTTCTGCCCTCATTTTTAGTCTAGTATATTATAGTTACAAAATTATTACTTTGTGTTGTAATATTTTTCTTTTAAAATTTATAACGTACATTCTATAGAATCATAATGACAATCAGTTGTTTCAGTCTCTGTCCTCTTATATTTACTCTAAATCCTCTCTTAGTGGATTAATATCATATCATACAGTTGTCTTGAGGAAAGGTAATATATTTTCCAATTCTTTACATAGTTGAAAGTGCCTTTTTCCGCTGCTTTTAAATATAGACGTCTCCATGGTTGTGATCTTTATGTTACAATTTTTTTTCTTCACAACTCTTTTTAGATCAATTCACATCGAGAAGCGTTCTGAGATCAGTACTGTTTTCCCTTGGGACCAGAGGTTGGCAAACATTTTCTGGAAAGAGCTGGATAGAAAATATTTCAGGCTTTGCAGGCAGTATGGTCTCTATTGCAGTTCCCTCCTTTGCTATTACAGTGCTGAAGCAGCCATAGATAAACAAATAACCATGGGTTTATTCCCATTAAACTTTATTTATAAAACCAAACAGCAGATGAGATTTGGGTGTGGGCCATAGTTTGTCAACCCCTGCTTCAGGTGATTCACTTTGATTTATTTTAGGATTCTGCTTTTGTTTTGTTAATAATCAAAGTTTAACAACTTCTGCCAAGTAATTATTCTCTTTTAATACTTCCTGAAACATGCTAAGTTCTTTTAATCTTTGGCATTGCAAAAAAGTGTTCACAAGTAGTTTAGACAAAAGCTAAGCTCCTGTACCAAAAAAGCTTTTCAAAACACAATGGTCCTTATGTATAGAAGTAGTGACATAGAAGGTTCTGTTTCTGGTAACAATCCAGAAGTAGGCAGTTCAGGCCTGCTGCAATGTCTGTGCCATCTTCCACAGTGACTTCCATCTCTGAGTCAAAGGAGATGCTCCTGGGAGTTCCCGTTGTGGCTCAGTGGATTCCTTTTTTTTTTTTTTTTTTTTGTCTTTTTAAGGCCACACTTGTGGTATATGGAGGTTCCCAGGCCAGGGGTCAAATTGGAGCTGTAGCTGCCGGCCTACACCAGAGCCAGAGCCACATGGGATCTGAGCTGCATCTGTGACCTACACCACAGCTCACAGCAATGCCAGATCCTTAACCCACTGAGCAAGACCAAGGATCGAACCCGTATCCTCATGGATATTAGTCAGGTTCATTAACAACTGAGCCATGACAGGAACTCCTTTATTTTCCTTTATTTCCCTTTTTTTTCATTTAACTTATATTTGATTTCTTTCCTGGCAGAGAACATTTGTCTCTATTTTTCTTCTGTTTACTGGGATGCATTGTCTTCTATAATAATCTTTTCTTTGTTTCCTCTTCCCCATTCCTCCCCACTTTAAAACACTTACTTCATCCTTTTAATTTTCCTCCCATTCACCTTTGATCAGATTTGTTCTCTAGATTTTCTGTTTCTACAAAGACACAGTGGGTGAATTATCTTTGAGTGGTTCCAGCCATTGGAGAACCACAGCTGGAGGCTGGAAGAGACAAGAGGGTGGGTTCATGGAATGGCACACAGGATGGGGCTCCCTCCTAGTTGCAATATCTATTTCTTTCTTTCCATGTTGCAAATTTTAAAAATTAAAATGTAATTGTCAGATTTGCTGTCATGGTGCAGTGGAAAGAATCCAACTAGGAACCATGAGGTTGAGGGTTCGATCCCTGGCCTTGCTCAGTGGGTTCAGGATCTGGTATTGCCGTGAGCTGTGGTGTAGGTTGCAGATGCAGCTTGGAGCTGGCATTGCTGTGGCTGTGGTGTAGGCCGGCAGCTGTAGCTCCAATTGGACCCCTAGCCTGAGAACCTCCATATGCCAAGGGTGAGGCCCTAAAAAAACCAAAAAAAAAAAAACAAAAAAAAGAAAGAAAAAATGTAATTGTCAAAATCTTTTAGGAAAAAAGTTATGCAAGCCTGCCTTTATCCTATTGAAACCCAGATGTGAATTGCCATATATGATTCCACAACCCTTTCCTATCTGAAGGTAGAACCCTTGATTAGTTGACTTTGGGATTAGAAGAGAGCGCAGGCGGTTATAGGAATGGAGGAATGGGATCTACAGGGTGAGGGAGTATTGAGAGATAGCGAGTTTCATCAACTTAAGGAAAGGAGTGGTCTTTCAATGACTCTCCCCCTTCTGCCCTGTGACAATGAGAGGGAAGGCTAAGATATATATATATATTTTCGTTCTAATGAAAAAGATTTGGTTGCTCTGGATTAGGCCAATCATATCAAAATCAATTGCCAGCAGTTTCCTAGTTGGAATGGTTGGAATTTAGCATTCTATTCCAAGATGATGAAGACATATTTCAGTTCTCCAGTTTGAATTTGCGTTTCTACCCAGATTGCACAGTATTTTCACAGGATGTTCCAGCTCATATTTAGTCGGGTGGGTGGAAACATTTAAAAAACTGGTCTCACATTTTTAAGGAAACTTGGAATGCTTATAAATGGAAGTCACGATTCTTTGGATAAAAGAAAAACATGTACGTTTTTATTCTTATGTTTTCTCAGAATCTAGAAATAGACACTTAATAATGCCGATGAATATGAGTACCATGCCAGTCAATTTTTTAAAAGTTTTATTGACATATAAGTTGATTTACAATGCTGTGATAATCCAAGCCACTCAATTTTAATTATGGAGATGGTGGTGCTGAAAAATAATTTGAATCCAGAAGTAAGTGTTTGCTAGATGATTATGGTTTAACTATGGGCTTCATAATTATTGCCAAAATGCAAGTGCTGTTAGTTTCTGGCGTGGTGGTGGGGCCCCAAACCAGCTCAGTCACCACAGGTGGAGTTAAATAAAGAGATAAAATGTGGGGATTTCTGTGTGGCTCAGTAACAAACCCAACTAGTATCCATGAGGACATGGGTTCGATTCCTGGCCTCATTCAGTGGGTTAAGGATCCAGCATTGCCGTGAGCAGCAGCGTAGGGTGCAGATGCGGCTTGGATCCTGCACTGCTGTGGCTGTGGCATAGGCTGGCTACAGTTCCGATTCGACCCCTAGCCTGGGAACTTACCTGTGCTGTTGGTGAAGCCCCAAAAAGACCGAAAAAAAAAAAAAAAAAGAGAGAACAAGAGATAAAATGTGGCATTTCTGAAAACTGAGTCCCATATCTAGTGTTGTTTTTGTGGACAACTCTTCTAATTCATACAGATTTATACCTATACTTTCCAGCACCCCAGAGAGTTGTCGGACAGGCAGGAATTTCTTGAAGTATAAATATTTATCACTAATAGTGACACAATCATCATTCATTTCTTGAATAATTTTGTAGTGAAACGTGTAAAAGCTGTGGTAGGTATTATGGAGGTCTGAAAAAGAACTAAATGCCCTAAAGAACTAAATGAGAAGTTTATAATCTAGATAGAAAAGGAGATAATAATGAGGTAAATAATAATATAAGATTATTTATGATCAAGTAACTAATTAATAGCAACAAATAAACCAAAAAAAAACACTCACAGAGTTCCTGCTATGGTACAGTGGGTGGGTTAAGGATCCAGTGTTGTCTCTGCAGTGACTGGGGGTGTGCAGCTATGGCTGGGATTCGATCCCTAGCCTGGGAAGTTCGATATGCTGAGTGGGCAGCCAAAAAAAAGAAAGGGGGGGAGGAGAAAGAAAAGAGACATTCAAGGAGATTTCTAGCCCAGAGGAGGGAAAGATCCCAATAAGTTGATGGCAGGGAATATTCAAGTGTGTCTATTGTGTGTAGCACTTGCTAGGCACAGTATACTTTGAATTAAATAGTGTTAATACCGGAGTTCCTGTCATAGCTCAGCGGTTAATGAACCCAACTAGCATCCATGAACTAGCATCCATGAGGAAGACGGTTTGATCCCTGGCCTCTCTCTGTGGGTTAAGGATCCAGCGTTGCTGTGAACTGACACAGCTCAGATCCCGAGTTGCTGTGGCTCTGGTGTAGGCTGGAGGCTATAGCTCCAATTGGACCCCTAGCCTGGAAACTTCCATATGCTGTGGGTGCGGCACTAAAAATACAAAAACCAAAAAAAAAGTCAATATCTTCTAGATTAGAAATTAATAACTGAAGATAGAGAGTAATCCTGTGGACAAAATAATAAGTTATATTTAACAGATGCAGAGCATTAAATTAGTAAGTCATTTACATTATTAATTTAAAAGAGGTGATGAAGGAATAATCTTAGAAATTATTTATTGTAGAAAATCACTCCCTTTCCTTGATTAATGCCTTGTCATCGAGGTTAGTTTTCTGTAGCTATTCAGTTCAACAAGAAAGTCTTTTTCAAAGGAATATTAGTGGATAATGTGTCTTTTTAATATTCTATGAATAAGAAATAAAACTACAGTATTTCCTTAAAACCAAAAAAAGACTTACTCCTCTGAGGGCCATTGGTTTTAACTGCCTCACACACATAGTTTTGCAAATGCTTCATCCCAAATTACACATTTCATCTGTGGAATTTGCTGGCAAACACTTGTGCCTCTTAGAATTGGCAACTTCTATATTGAGAGTAGAAATCATCCGTAGATTATCACAGAATGACATTAGACCAGGGGCTAGGGCATTTTGGTTCTATTTCTGGCTTTGACATTACTCCTTTGATAATGGCCCACTAAAATAATATTATCATGTCATTAACAAAGCCAAAATGTTATGAGGATAGAACTCCCATTTTTATTTTTTAGCTTTTTTTTTTTTTTTTAAGGGCTGCTTCGGCAGCATATGGATTCCCAAGCTAGGGGTCTAATTGGATCTGTATCTGCCAGCCTACACCACAGTAAAGCAGGATCCAAGCCGCGTCTGCGATTTACACCACAGCCCACAGGAACACTGGATCCTTAACTCACTGAGCAAGGTCAGGGATCCAACCTGCGTCCTCATGGATGCTAATCAGATCCGTTAACCACGGAGCCACGACGGTAACTCCATAGCTCCCATTTTTAAAAACGTCTTGCCTATATTGCAAGAATTATAGTGTACAAGGTTGTCTTGTTATTAATATAGCTGTATTAATTTCTGAGGCTATTTCAAGGGAAACTGTTCTGAAGTCAGATTCGAGGAAATCCACATTTATTTATTTTTATTTTTTATTTTTGTCTTTTTTTTTTTTTTTTATTTAGAGCTGCACCTGTGGCATATGGAGGTTCCCAGGCCTGGGGTCTAACAGGAGCTGTAGCTGCCAGCCTTCGCCACAGCAACGCAGGATCTGAGCCACATCTGCAACCTTCACCACAGCTCACGTCAACGCCAGATCCTTAACCCATTGAGCAAGGCCAGGGATCGAACCCGCAACCTCATGGCTCTCAGTCGGATTAGTTAACCACTGAGCCACGAAGGGAACTCCTGAAATCCACATTTATTACCTATGCTGGAAAGAGGAAAATGTACCAGCCTTTCAAAGTAAACAAAAGTAAACTTTTAATTCTTGCTTATCCAAATATTTGGAATAAAGAAAACTACCAAGATATTGACTGCAAAACCCACAGTTAATTCCAAATCTCCTCTCAGTTACAAAGATCCCCAAATCTATTGTTTCACCAAATCTCTCACTAGAGTGGTTAACAAGTAGCCACCGGATTTAGGTTTGGCTGGCTTTCCTTTCTCCTGCCCTCCTCTGGTGGAGGTGTTAATGAGTGAAACACCCAAGATGGGCAGCTGAAGAGAATGCCAAGGATTTGATTTGCATCTTCCACCAATTATACCATCAGCTTTTGGAATGAAGAATGAGGGGCGGATGGCTGCCACCTCCCAGATGCCTAGAGGGTGTCCACTTTGGTCTACTTGGAATGCATCTAAATGAGAGCTCGAGCAGTTATTAAAGTATTATTATTGCTCATGCCTTCAGAGAGGAATAGACCTAATTTTTTAAACTGGGTTAATATGTTCCTAATAAACGCCAATGGAATGTTATAAAAGCATAGAGTTCCTGCTGGTGAAACCCGATGTGTTTTCTCATTTTTAAAACTCCTTTATGTCTACTGTCTCATCTGATGCTCTCAACAGCCCAAGATAGAGGAGGTGCTGTCATACTTGGAGGTCCCAGGAGAGGACTAGGATTCAGATTTCCCAAATCTTAGTTCTGTGCTTTTGCTCTTCTCCATCCAGATAGCCTAACATACATAAGATATATATGGTAGTAACTTATAATGGCTCTTTAAAATAATCCCCAATTTTATTTTTTAAAAATCTTATGGCCACACCTGTGGCATATGGAAGTTCTGGGGATTGAATCAGAGCCACAGCTGAGACCTACAATACAGCGGGGGCAACGCTGGATCCTTTTAACCCACTGCTTTGGTGCAGTAAGCTGGGGATCAAATCTCTGCGCCTCTACATTGACCAGAGCCACTGCAATTGGATTCTTAACCCATCTGGCCACGGTAGGACCTCCACAATCCCCAATTTTAGAACATCATAATCACAGTGATCCCAGAAGTAGAGCTTAATTAATTCCACACAAAGCACAATGATCAGTACACAATAAGAAGTAACTGTTACCTATTAGTGGTTGTTATTATTAAAATCTGTGTTAGAGGTTGGATAACCTTGTGAAGGAAAGCATGCACTTGACCTAATGTCCTGGGCTTGATTCCTGGCTCTGCCACATACCTATCTCATTAAGTTGTGTGTAAAGCTCTTGGAGGAATACCCAGCAGGGAAGCGGTGCTATATAGATAGCAGTCACTATCATTATCTAGTCTCTAGTACTTATACACAGGAATAATAATTTGCCCTAGGTCATGCAGTAGATAGTGGACCTAGACTAATCCTGAGCCTTCCACTTACCTCTTTTAGTAATGTCTTTTTAGGTATTGTTATTTTCCCACAATTCCTAAAATGTGTTTCCCCTCCTTTTCCTATCTCCTTCCACTGCCAACACTTAGTCTCCTTTACCAAACTGAAAGCCTTTTTTCAAAATCAACATTTAAAAAAATTTCCATTACAAAAAACCTTAACCCTTGTCGTCCTAGGCTGCGAGGTACTCAGTTTACGCCTTGATCATGCATTTGCATTTGTAAGGAGCTGTTTTGTGCTTAAAATTGTTTTTCCTTTCTGGACACATTCTCACTAGAGGTACACTACTTGAAGCCTACATTTCCATTCTTCTAGTTCATTTACTCTACAGTCTCTAGAACGGGATACTGCTATAGCCCAGTGGGCTATTCAGTAAATTACCAACTGACTGGCAAGCATTCCCTCTGTTTTATTCTTTTTTTTTTTCCTTTGTTATTGGCTGACTAGTTTTGTCAGGGGCTGTCAAGAACATGCAAATTTCATGGCGTTATAAAGACGATCTAGTCAAAATCGTTCTTCTCGTCAAGGCTGAGAATTTAGTTTATATTCTAAATGTTTGGCACCTCCCACTCTTAGGAAGATGTAAAAACTAAGGCACAGGTATTCGGGCTCCAGGGAGTGGTTTTGCGTTTTTTTTTTTTTTTCTCAACAAAAAACAGGACCCGAGGCAGCGAATGGAGAGCTGTGTGGGGAGGGCGGGGTGGGTGGAGTGCGGAGGTGGCTAAATCTTCTGCGGGAGAGCGGTAAGAAAGAAAGGAAAAGGTAAGCAGACCCCAAAGCTCTTGGTCTCTCCCACCCCGCGCGCCAAGGGTGGTGGCAGCTGATCAGACACAATAGCTGGCAGTCTCCCGCTGGCACGAGGAAAAAAAATGATCCTCAACAGCACCAGCAGGAGGACTGGGAAAAGAAGAAGGGGTGTGTCTGGGAGGAGACGAGGGTAAGGGTGAGGTGACAAACCCCACCGCCTCAGCGCGGTCCTCCACTACTGCCCCGGGAGGACGGGAACTGTGAGCCACCTCCCCGGAGGGGGGCGGGGTAGGAAGGGGAGACCGAGGAGGGGGGTGGGTTTTCCTACTGGGGGCGGGGCAAAGGGTGGAGGGAAGCCTGAGTCAGCAGCCCCTGATTGGCTGGCGTTCTCTCGTCACGTTTTCTGATTGGGCCATTTGCAGCGGGAGATGTTGTGAGGCGCGGCGGGGCGGAGTGAGCCGCCGGGTCCCGGGCGCAGCCCCGGAATCGGGAGGGGAGGGGCGGGGCGGCGGTGGTAGTCCGGCCCGGCGCCGCTGCGACCAGCGGTGTGGAGACGCGCCGTCACCTCTCCTCAGTTCCGCTAAGCTGCGCGGAATTGTTCAACTGCCCCGAATGTGTAAAAATGGCAAGAGATTGAATGAACATCGCTTCGCTGCGACCCCCTTTCCCCCAAACAAGAAGCTATTTTACTGTCGGGCGTGAAAGGATACTCCCTTATCTTCAAGCCCCACATCGCACCGCAGCTTCTCTCTCCTCCCGCCGCAGAAAGGGGCAAAAACTCACCCAGACGTGCCCCTCGCCGACTGGGACTCGGGATCCCCCAATTCTGCGTATCTAGCTGTATGACCGTCCCCCTCCCAGGCCCTGACGCCGAGCACCGGAATCTTCCCCAGCTGAAGCCCGGGTTCCTAGCCGCTCCCGCTCTGAGCTCGAGAGATTGGCGAAGGCGGGGAGGGTTTTGTGTGTCTGGCTTTGGGGGAGGTGTTGGGGGCGGTGAGGACTTGTAGGTCCCGACACACTTTGGGAGGGGGTTGGCGAGCACCCCCCACCCCGCCCCAGGCTAATCCCCCTTCTCCAGCGTCGGTACCCAGGACCGTATTATTCAAGACAGAAAATATTCAGCCCCGGAGCCTCCCCTGGGGAGGGGAGGGGAAGGAGGTGGAGTGGGAGGAGGTGGATCCAGGGAGGAAGAAGCGAGAAATCCGCCCCCGGGAAACAGCTCGGCGCGGCAGCGGAACGAGGCGCTTCTGTCACTTGGTGAACGCGGGCGCCCGAGCGCGGCCCCGGCCCGGCCCGGCGAGGCGAGGGGAGAGTCCGGCGGCCGCCGCCCCGCCCCACGCCCTCCCGCGGCGGCCGAGAGCCCGGGGCCGGCCGGGGCAGGTCGCGGCGGTGCCTGGGAGCGGCCGGCCGGGGGCGGCGGCCTCGGAGCGCGACGGCGGCGGGCAGCACCGGTTCGTCCTCCCGCTGGCTCCGGTGCGCGCCGGGCGTGCCGTCCGGGGGCCGGCCGGCTGGGTGCGAAGCTACTCGCCGTGCTTGCTCCGGTGCGTGTCTGCTTTATTTTCTGCTTGGGCCGACCAACGCAGCGCCGCCGGGCGGGTGGAGAGGCAGAGCCGGGCTCGCCGCGGGCTCCCTCCCTTCCCGCCACCCCGGGCCACCCCACCCGGGGCTGGCGCGGGGCCGGAGGGAGTCGCGGCGGGCGCCCAGCGTGGGCGGAGGGGCCGCACCCGCGCGTGCGGAGCTAGGGAGGACGGCGGGAGGAGGGAAGGGCACAAAGGCCGGCGGCGGGAGCCGGGGTCCCGCCGGCCGGCCGTGGAGGAGGGGCGCCTCCCGTTCGCTCATGAATATTAACCGAGCCTGCGGCCTAGTGCGTCCTGGCCGGGCCCGTGCCCGGCCCGCGTCTCCGCCGTCGCTTGCTGCCTCCGGTGGAAGCCGGGCCGGGCGGGGCGCGAAAGGTGAGCCCCCTCGCTTTTGGCCTTTCCCTCGGCTCCCCCCACTCGTTTTTGAAAGTACAAATTTGGGCCGCCCTTCCCGGGAGGTCGAGATCCCGACCCGCCTCTGGAAGGGGCGGAGGAAATAGTGGTAGTTGGGTGGTGGTTTTCTTTTTCCTATTTTTTTCCCCTTTAAGGTGGACACAGAGATAGGGGAGTAACGTGTCGGGGCGTAGTCTGGGACGCGGCAACTAAATAAAAGTTGCTGGGGCTGCGGCTTCATTTCTGTAGCTCCGGAATAATGCTCGGGAGAGGGAGTCCCTCCCGCAGCCGCGCACGCCTCCCCTCCCGGCCCCGCGCCGTCTCCGCCCAGCCTCGCCGTGGGCCAAGGAAAACAGCCGCCTCCTCGGGGACACCGGCCGGCTGGGGCGGAGGGCGGGCGCCCCGGGTCCCCCAGGCCGCCTCGAGACGCCGTCCGAGCCGCTGGTTGCGTCCGAGCCTGGCTTTTTGTTTTTATTTGGGGCAGCTGGGGAGGTGGCGGGGAGCAAGGAGGATTTTTGAAAAAGTATTATCCCATTTTAGTCTCGTGGGGAGCGGACTCCCCTTAAGTCTCCTTATCTGGGTGATGCGGAAAAACGGAGACTCCTCTTCTGCCCAGAAAATACGCTCATTAAAATGCGCTTGAAAAGGGAATGTTTTGACGGCTTCACAACTGCCAGGCATGTTTGACGCAACTACCGTGCAGTTCTGATGTTACTCATTTTTTTCACGATTTACGCGTTTTTTCTTTTCTTTTTTTTTTTTGTATGGGTAGATTTTTTTTATACGGAGGTTCATCAGCGTGGACCGCATTATCTTTCCAAGTGTTGGAAAGGCGAACTTGGGCTAGACTTGGGCGAGTCTAAGGTCAGCGTCTGGAGAAAGTTCATGGCCTTTAACTTTTCCCTGCTCTAGGAAAGATCTCTTGGGGAGAAGCTCCACGGCGCACTCGGATTTCTCTTGGAGTCGGGAGAAGCGCTAGGACGAAGGGGACCGCTTTCTGCAGCTGGCCTCAGTAGCTGCTGAGGAGGAGACGTGTCGTCTTTGTTTTTTCCGTCTCGAGAAATGGACGAAGACGGGGAAATCAGTTGAAGTCCGAAGAAATAATCTTCAGGGCATTGCGAAGGGGCTTCATCAAAACCTTCATCCCCTGGCCCATTTTTTGTCTCACCAGCCCTGCACCTTCTGCGGAGCCTGGTGTGGAATTCTTACCTTTTGGGTGTGTGGCGGCTTCCCCCCACCCCCAATGTGGACTCCCAAGGGTTGGCCCCTTCTTTGTGATTTGAAATGAAATGATGGCCACACGTCGGACTGGTCTGTCGGAGGGAGATGGTGACAAGCTCAAGGCCTGCGGGTCCCCCGCCTGTGAGGTAAGCGCTGAGGCAGAAGCCTGTGTCTGTGGTGTCCTGCCAGTGGCGGGGGTGGGGTGGGGGTGTCAGCTGCCACACAGCCTAAGAAGAGGCTTTTGGGGCTTTGGGCTGGATGGTGGGAGTACCCCAGCTTGACCAGTAGGGAAGTGAAGCCTTGCCCATTTTTGTTTCTAGGAACTTCCAGCGATTCCCCGCTGCGCCCCCCCCTCCCCCAAGGATATTTTTCCTTTCTTTGAAATGCCTTCATCTTGGCCATCTCAGAGCATGGAATTCTCCCTTTTTAGGTGGCTGAGAATACTACAAGCTTCTGTTTTCCTTGTGTCCCCATCCTCCAGTATTTTTGGAGCTTGGCTGGTTAGGGAGTGGCTTTGTACGTTTCGTGCGTGTATCCAGGGTTTGCTCCAGAGCTGGGAGGCTGGTTACTGGTGGATCACCTTCTCTTTGATACTGTGACACGTCTTGACTGTTTGCTGTTGCTGTGGGTCTCTGCTTTGGGTAGAAAAACAAGTGTTTTCCCTTGGACAGTTTTAGGCACACCCTTGGAAAACTGCTGAACGGAGCTAGCTGTAGTCCCAGCTCTCTTAAAAATCTCCTGGCTTTCCCGTTCTTTTATTTATGCCCTCCTTTCACTGCTCAGAAGTCCTGCAAGTGTCAGCCTGGGCTGTCAGGTGGCTTGCATTTAGCGTGGGCTGTCAGGTGGATTGCATTGCCTTTAGACCAGCGTCTTTGGAAGGGCACAGTAGATTTTATTCCAAGCTTTCTGAAATTTTTTGATCAAGACAGGACAGAAATAGAAAATCCATTGATCTGGCACCCCTATGCCTTGTTGTCTCTCATATCTTTTTTTCCTCCTTATATTTGGAGTTTACTAATGACTGTTTTGTGGTGACATTGTTACTGGTGGTTTCTGTAATTTGCTTGCTAAGAGTACTGAATATTGTTTCCTTTAGACTTTGCTTTCGAGTTGCCTGTATTTTTATGGAACGGTTGAAGATTAGTTTAGATAACAATAGCATTCCCCAGCGAGCCATCACATTATTCTTTGGTGCCTCGTAAATGTTCCTTTTTAACTTCGCGGTCATTCAAACAAGGTCTAGTTCTAGGTGTGTGAGTTTTTGGCATTTTAATGAAAAATGGATCAGAAGTTAAGTTTTTCATTCCTAAAGCAGGCAGAGGAACTTGTTTCTTGCAGCCTACTTCGTTCTGGATTAGAGAGTTGATGCAGAAAACACAGCGAGGTAGGTACACTGTGCCTCACTGTACAATTTACTAGAACCATAGGTTTACACTTAGAAACAGTGTTTTACCTTTCGACACCTGTAAACACCTGCTTGCTGGCTAAAATCGTGATTAAGTGTAACACCACGATCCTCTGATCTTGGTGAACCATAATAACTCCTTTGGAAGGCCTACCTGCAACTTAGTGATTGCTTAATGTGTATTGTAGTTCCGTAATGATAGGTACTGTGGCCCTAAAGCCTTATTTGTCATTGTCTTGGGAATACTTTAATTAGCATGCTATTTGCATTATACTTGTAAGCACTGATGTTATTTGTTTATTTATTTATTTTTGGTCATTTAAGAGCTATCCTGGAAACCAAGAATTTATAGCAGACACATCTTGTCCTTGGCTAGAAAGCAGTGTTCCTAGTTGCAAACTTGGCTTTTATTAACAATGACAGTTACGTATTTTCTTAAGGGCTGTGAAATTTGTTTTCATTTGGACCTCATTGCTGGCGTAGCCATAGTATTTCTAGTGTGGGATCCAAGAAAACACTATATTGTCTGTATCTTGCTCATTTAGAGACTCTGTACAGTCCGTGAGTTTGGTATTAATCAGTAGTGTTGTTTGGCTTTTTAAAAAGGTAGGCAGATAGTTTGCTTAGATTCTATGTGGAAATAGAAATAAAGGGCCTATTTGCTGTTATAGAATATTTTAAAATCCCAGGGTAAGGTGTGAAGGGAACTTGTATAATTACTGCCTCTGTTTAATTGTCTCTTATTAAGGCTGTCGATGCACATTAACTCTTGTGAATATTTATTGGTAATAAATAGAAAGTTGCCACTGGAATACTTGGGCTATCAACTTTGAGTTGATAGATATTTAAGTCTTTGAACCTTGCACTTAATTCTTGTGCTTAATTTTATTAGAAGAATTACATTCTAGAGTAGTGCTGTCATTCTTTAAAATTCAAAAAAAAAGCTAAAACACAAACCAACCCCCAAACTCCCAAAAGCTATGTTCTTATATGTGTATTTGAATAATAAATATGTTTTTATATAACCAAGAGACCAGCTCATATATTTTAATATGACTGGTATTAGCCAAAAATTAACTTCGTAGGACAGAGGAAATCAATATAGTGTATTAAGGAGTCCCTGTTCTGTGCCTTGATAATTGGTTAACGCCACCTTCTATGAATAAGTTCTGCTGCTTTGTTGAAAAACAATTGGAAATCTCTTGTCTGTCTTAAGTATTAGAATCTAATTGTGTGGCTGTGTGAATGAACGTAGGCACTACCTTCTAAGACTATATCGAAACGTTCAAAAATGAACAGATTACCAACAGTCCTCTTCAAATAAAGAATTGTGACAGTTTAGTAAGGCTAACACAGTTGTATTCACACAAAATGATATTCTTTGCACATCTAAAGATGCATTTTTCAAAACTGATTTCACTCACTCTGAGCCAGATTAGTGTCTTTTGGGGTGTGTGTGTGTGTGTGGGTTTCTGTGTGTGCGTGCGCCCGCATTCCTCCTGTGAGAACACATACGTGTACACCTGGCCTGTGACGCCTAGCCATGTGTAACTGTGTTCACAAAATAACTTTGTATTGACTCCAAGTCCTGTGGTATTATCAGCCGTTTTCATGTCATACATACAGTGTTTCTTCTTTATGGTTGCCTTCTTTTTTTTTTAGCCGAAGCATTCTAGACCGCATTATTTTTCCTATTTCTAACATTTATTTCGCTTTTTATCTCTAGTCCACAGAGCTGTCCAAGTGTTTAGCACTGGACTGTCTATTAGCAAACTTATTTACTCATGCTAATTAACGGAGTTCATTTTATCTTTTGCTGCTTCACCTTAGCTAAGATATTCCTGTGATGAAATGTATTATGAGCTGATGAAAAATATTTGTTATTGGTTTTGGAACAGCATAAATAATGAAAAAGGGCATTTTCTGTGCGTGAATTCATTCATATGAAAATTCAGACTTTGGCTCTTCTCTCTGGAGTGCTGCTCGCTTTGCTTTTTATCCCACACGCCCTTGTTCCATCTCAGACTCTCTCCCTCCACCTCTCTCTCTTTAGGCTTCTTCCTCTGCTGCCTCTTTCCTGTTTTTTTTTTTTTTTAAACCAGGTCCAGGCTTTTCCATTCCTCTGCCCTTTTCTCACTCCCTAGGTTTCATTTTACACCCTCCCAAGGCTTTTATCTACATGCCCGTGGTTCCTAATTTACAACTCTATCTCAGATTTTGTGGCTCCTCTCTAGACCCAGAGAGCCAATTGCCTATTTACCAAACAGTTGTTGCTCGTATTTTTTGTTTGTTTGTTTTAGAGAGTAGCACTACCAGTTACTTACCTGTCCAGGTCAAAAGCCAGGCTACCATCCTTGACCTCTCTCTCTCCTCCTTCCTCGTGTCTAAGTCCTTACTGAGTCCACATTCTGAATCGCCCTGCCACGCCCTGACTTCAGGTCCGCGGCATCTGGGCTGATGAATCATGGACCAGGCTCCCAACTCACGTCCCAGCCTTGCCCTTTCCAGCTCTGGACCTGCCAGAGTGCTCCTCCTGAAATAGAAAGCTGATCATTGCATTGCCTCGCCTGAAACGGTGTTCTGGCTTCCCTTTGCCTTTGGAGTAAGGCTCCAACTCCCGAGCGGAGTCTTAGAGGGCTTCTGGCCCACCCTTCTCCTGTCTCAGCGACCTCCTTCTGTACTTCCAGTTGCCCCCAGGGTGTCACGATGTCCCTCTTCACTTCAGGTACTTATAAATCCTGTTCCTCCCTCTCTTCCTGCCAGTCTTCCCTCCTCCACCCCCGCCCCTCCCTGGCTGATTTTTACCGTCATTCTAGTCTTGTCCTCAACATCACTTCCTCAGAAAAGCCTCCCCTGACCTTCCGAGGCTAGGTTAGTTGGTCCTCGTGTGTTATCCGCACACACTGTCCTTTATCAGGAAGAGCACTTATGCGTTTATCTGTATTCTCAGAAAAATGAGGAACTTGTTTGTTTCTACAGTGCATGGCGCATAGCAGGTGCTCCAGAAATATGTCAGATCAACGAATGAACATGCAGGAGAGGGTTTAGTTTTTACTAATTGTTCACGTAGATTCCAACACATGGTATCATCTTGATTGTCCTCCTGCCTCACTGTCCCTCCTTCTCGATTTTGGAAGTTTCCTCAGCCTCTTGACCTGCTAAGTCTTCATATGCCTCAGGGCAAGGTTGGACCCTATTCTCTCCAGTCTCAGTTTCATGGTTTTAAATATCAGGTTTAAAGTGATCTTTCCTATACATACATGTATACATGTATATTTGTGTGTGTGTGTGTTGTGTTTCCATCCCTCGCCTCTCCCTTGAAGTCAGGTTCCTGCATCCAGCTGACCTGCCCGCTCCACACCCCCACTCGATGCATGAGAAGTACCACATCCAAAGCGAAATTCCTCCTTCTCTCCAGCGCCTCCCCAGCTCGTCTCTCCAGGCCTTCTCATCTTAAGCCACAGCCCTTCCACCCTTCCAGGCAGGCATCGGGGAGTGACCTTTGATCCTTCTTTTTTTCTCTCGTGCGTCACACCAGAGTTGGTCCGTTGGCCTCTCAGCTCCAGTCCTTGCCAGCCTGGAGAGGTCAGCTTCGGTTCCTCCAGTGGCTTCTCATCTCCCTCAGACTGAAAAGGCAGAGTTCTCACAGCACCTGCAGAAAACCTGGACAGCCTTACCTGGGGGCTCTCCCCGCTTCTCACTGTCCTGGACACATGCGCCTGGTGTCCCCAGAGCCTCCCCAATGTTGTACCCCTCCTTGCAACGCTCTGCACTGTGTCTGCAGGGCCCGCTTCCTGGACTCCTCCAGGCTTGTGTAGAGGTCACCTTCCTGGAGAATCGTCGCTGACCATCCCCCTCCCTGCACCCCAGGACACAACCTGCCCTCCTTCCTTGCTTCATTTTTCTCCCTGTCACTTACTCTCTGTCAGATACGCTTCTCCGTTACTGATTTGGACAGGTGATGTATGTAAGTGTCAAGTATAGTCTGTTTCGTTCACCTGGTATTTCTCATGCCTGGAAGAGAGGCAAGCACATAGTAGGCATGCAAATAATTTTTTGAATGAATGTCTGAAGGCAAGAAAAAATTTCCCAGATGTTCTTGAGCTTGCGTCTAGAACGTGTGTAACGTGAGAATACCTAATTTGGATTTTACATCGTTTAGAGTGGGAAGTGTAGGCTCTTCCGTAGACCTCCATCTCCATTAGGATGGCTCTCCACCTTTTTCTTTGTGTCTTTCTTACCTTTGGGAAGCTGGTAACCAAGTAACAGTAACCGAGGCATTTGTAGTACAAATGTATGAAATAATTTGCCCTAAGGTGAGATAGTGGTAATTAACAGACTAGTGAGAGGGGAAATCTGACTGCTGGCAAAAGTATGAAAAAGTAACATAGTCATCCCTCAGTATCCACAGGGCTTTGGGTCCAGGACCCCCACCGTGTGCAGAGCAGAATCTTCAGATGCGCAGGTCCCTTATATAAAATGCTCAGGTCCCTTATATAAAAGCAGAATCTTGCATACCAAGATGCAGGAACCTGACTTCAAGGGAGAGGCGAGGGATGGAAACACAACACACACACACACAAATATACATGCTCTACACATCTTATACTTTAAATCATCTCTAGAGTAGAGAACACCGAATATAATCTAAGTGCTATTTAGATAGTTGCCAGTGTGCAGCCAATTCAAGTTTTACTTTTTGGAACCTTCTGGAATTTTTTTGCCCCCGAATATTTTTGATGTTTCATTGGTTGACTCCATGGATGCTGTACCTTCAGATACTGTGGGCCAACTGTATGTCTGATGTTTCCATTCCTTTTTCGTGTGAGTGTCTTTTTTTAGGGCCACACTGGTGGCATTTGGAGGTTCCCAGGCCAGGGGTCAGATGGGAGCTACACCACAGCCACAGCAACGTGGGATCTGAGCTGCACCTGCAACCTACACCACAGCTCACGGCCATGCCGGATCCTTAACCTACTGAGCAAGGCCAGGAATCAAACCTGCGTCTTCACGGATGCTGGTCAGATTCATTTCCGTTGAGCCACGACGGGAACTCCTGATGTTTTCATTCTTAAAACAGTTGGGCAGTGTGCGAATGTTCTTTATAGTTTTAATTTTTTAAATGTAAATATGTCATCATAAGTTAAAAAATGATCACAATATTGACTATGGCAAAATGTTAACAGTTCTTAATTCTGGATTGTGAGAATACTGGAATTATTTTTGTATTTTTTCTACAGTAAAAAGGTGGCATGTACGGATTTTAAATATAGGTAATATAAGGAATTCCCTAGTGGTGCAGTGGGTTAAGGATCCAGCGTTGTCATTGCCGTGGCTCAGATTGCAGCTGTGACGCGGGTTCTGTCCCTGGCCTGGGAATTTATGCATGCTGCGGGCGAGTTTTTTTTTTTAAAAACAAAAAGTTGTATGTTACCAGTCTTGTGAAAATCTGGTTTCTAGCAAACCTGCACAGCTTAAAAATAATAGACACTATTTGAAAAGGACATACATTATTCAGAATAATACTTAAACATTAAAAAATAGAAACATGTTTTCTGTAGTGGAGGATTGATTCTAGGCTAGTTATAGTACAGTGTAATATAACACTGTTAATTAATTTGAATCGTGTGTTCCTTCATACACCTGAATCTAAATGGCAGAATACCATTGCGTGTCAGAAGCTTTATATACTACGAGTTAGGGTTAAAAGTGGAGCCTGTTGGAAATTAAGAGCAGCGGCGGCTGCAGAGCGGGTGTCATTAAGCAGCATTTCATCAGAAGTCTGTGTTTGGAGGTATTGAGTGGGACCTACCTAGATAAGAGCCATGAACAAAATGATGGCCCAGGTCCAAGAAGATTTTTCCTCTGTTATTAGTGTGACTTAGCAATTCATTTCTTCCACGGGAAACAATTTATGAAGTCCTTATGCCTTGATTACAGACTTCTCTAATCCTTGTTTCTACCAGGTCACATAATCTGGTACAAAAATGATACTCAATTTCTCTTGTTCTTTGTTTTGTGAAGGGACCTGTCATCTTGTTATCTTTAACAGCATGTTGATTTAAGTATGGGCAATGCTGGGTGAAGACGCACAGATGCTGTTATCGAATGCAGCCATTTTCTATTACAGAAAGACCATATGGTAGGCATTTGTTTTTTCTTTCTGGTTGATGTGATTAGATTGGCAAAATGAAAGGTTATTGGACTTAGATAGTATTTATTTAATTTTAATTGAACTATAAGGAATTAAATGTATTAAAAATATTATGAGCCGTCTCCATTCTGTTGGTTTGAAGTAGGAAGATCCTTCACTCAAAAGCTGTTTTGGATTGCTTCTACCAAAATCATTTTTTAGTTTAAGTTGCTGTATTAAGAAAATTGAGAATTGTGCCATTTACTTCACAACAAGGTCTGAAAGATGGCCTTTTGTACCTTTCAGATTATCTGAAAGACAAGTGGATATACTGTACTGTAGGTTCAAGAAAATGTGATGGGAATTATTTTTTATAAGTCCTCTTTTTTTCTTGTTGACTATTAATATGGAAAAAAATTCTGTGTAGTTTTGTGAATAAGAGAATAGATTTAGAACTCTAATGTTATATTTCTGAATATTCATCTATTTGGGAGAAAGTTTTTAGGCAGACCAGAACAAACTATTATTATCAAAAAATGGCAAGTTAAAAAGAGTTTCTTTTTCCTTAGACCAGCTACTGTTGAACCTTCCTTCTGTTTGATACTGGGCGTGTTTTTGATTCAGACTTGGTTACTCATTGCCTTTTCCCCTCATTTCTTATCTCTCTACTGAATAGGCGTCTGGCGTGGCTATGAGTAGGGGTGATATGTATGTAGTCTGCTTATAATCCCACAACTTCTTTTTCCTTAAAAGCTGATGAAGACATAGTCTCTTAGACTGTTTTGTTCAATGCATTAATCTTTAATATATCTTGACAGGACTTCTCAAGAGCATCTTGATTTTTCTCTTTAAAGTGGAAAATATCAGGAGCTAGAGAGCTGGGTTTGTGATTGCATTTCCTCTGGGTATATGTTTTAGTTACTATGATTTTAGGGATAAATAGGCTTTTTTTATTTTTTTGGACCTTGAGATATATAGACATCTTTAATCCCCAGTATTTTCCTAGTAAATATAGAGTCTGTATTTAAAAGAATTTGTATTTGTTTACAAGAGTGAGACCTGCATTTTCCTCTGGGTTTTACATATTGATTTCTGGAAATGTTACATACCGAGTAAATGTGTGAAGGGAAAGAAGCACTCTGGGTACCCAGGTTTTTTTTTTTTTTTTTTTGTCTTTCTAGGGCCATACCCGTGGGATATGGAGGTTACCAGGCTAGGGTTCGAATTGGAGCCATGGCCACTAGCCTACACCACAGCCACAGCAACACCAGATCCAAGCCACATCTGCAGCCTACGATTCTTTAGCCCACTGAATGAATCCAGGGATCAAACCCGCATCCTCATGGATACTAGTTGGGTTCTTAACCTGCTGAGCCACAATGGGAACTCCTGGTCACCCAGTTTGCAGATCTTTTTTTTTTTGTCTTTTTAGGGCCGTACCCATGGCATATGAAGGTTCCCAGGCTAGGGTCAAATCGGAGCTATAGCTGCTGGCCTACACCACAGCCATGCCAGCAACACCAGATCCAAGCTGTGTCTGTGACCTGCACCACAGCTTATGGCAACTCTGGATTCTTAACACCCCTGAGAGAAACCGGGGATAGAACCTGCATCCTCATGGATACTAGTCAGATTCATTTCCACTGAGCCATGACTGGAGCTCCCTTCAGAGGAGGGAGTTTTTGTAATATAATGCTTTTAAGAAACTTTTCAGTTTCCATATTTTTCACTTAATGGTATATTATAGACACCCTTCTCTGCTCATAGAGGATAAATATATTTCTATATGTATATATAAAATCAGTTTTTTAAGTAGAGGAAAAGAAACTCTTAAGAGTACCATACAAACGTATTTGCAAAGATTGTCATACTAATTTTGTGTGGCTATGCAGGACAGAACTAGGATCAGCTAATAGACAGATGGGCCAGTTTCCAGAATTCAGAAGAAAATCTGCTGTCTAGTTAGAAGGTAACTGAAATTGAGTATGTTCTTTGTGGGGCTGGGATGGCCTTCAGTTAGGGGGTTACAGGAGGGTATCCTGCTTTGTAGGAATTTAAATCAGGCAGAGCTGGATGATCATTAGAATCACCTGGACAACCTTTCAAACTACAGATTCTTGTCCCCACTGTTAACTTAATGAATTGGAATCCTTGGGAATGAGATCCCCCCAAAAGCTAAAAACCTTAGCTTTTTAAAAAAGATCCCCTCGGAGTTCCCGTCATGGCTCAGTGGTTAACGAATCCTACTAGGAACCATGAGGTTGCGGGTTCCATCCCTGGCCTTGCTCAGTGGGTTAAAGATCCGGCATTGCCGTGAGCTGTGGTGAAGGTTGCAGATGCGGCTCGGATCCCGCGTGGCTGTGGCTGTGGCCAAGGCCGGCAGCTCCAGCTCCTGTTAGACCCCTAGCCTGGGAACCTCCATATGCCGCGGGTGTGGCCCTAGATAAGGCAAAAAGACAAAAAAAAATCCCCTCATGCTCCTGCTGTGGTGCAGTGGGGGTTTTGTTGTCGTTGTTTGTTTTTGTAAGTATAGGTGATTTGTGATGTTGAGCCAATTTCTGCTGTACAGCAAAGGGACCCAGTCATACATATACACACATTTTTTTTCGTGTTATCTTCCATCATGTTCTATCCCAAGAGATCGGGTATAGTTCCCTGTGCTGTACAGTAGGGCACAGCGGGTTAAGAATCCTACTGCAGCGGCTGGGGTCACTGTGGAGGAGGCACAGGTTCAATTCCTGTGGCCCCCCCCGCCGTACACTGGGTTAAAGGTTCTGGTGTTGCTGCAGCTGGGGCTTGGACTGAATCCCTGGCCTGGGAACTTCCATATATGGCAGGTGCTGCTATTTGGGAAAAATTGCAGTGAAAGAAAAAATGTTTCTCTTTACCTAAGTATACATTGTATAGGGTTTCAGAAATCATTTTAACAGAAATAATAATAAACTAATCATTGACAGAATAGTTCTCTTTACACACCCTTCCTCATTTTACACTCAGTCCATTGAATCCATCTTGTCTTTTAATCTCACTGATTGTGAGATGCGTTGGATAATAAACGGCAAAGACAATGTAAACCAGTTATAGAATCCAGCTGCCAATTCTGCAAAAGAGGCAGGGTTTCTTAAAGTTAGAGGAAATGATGTTAGAGAAAGAGCAAAGCCTCTGCCGAAGAGGATCTGGCCAAGTGGGACCAGTGAATAGGTGAAGATAGCATCATGAAGGCTGATAAGCATCTCGAAAAGAGGAGGATTTCAGTTCGAAGGATTAGGAGAAGGTTTTGGGAAAACTGATGTCCTTGAAGACAATTGCATGTGTGGGGAGGTGTCATTTTCTCTTAGGAAGTGATGTTTAGTTTGGACCCCATGCCTTAAGCTCTGTTTGCCAAGAGACACTAAAAAGTGGGTGTGGCTCTAGAAGAAGGAATAACAGCAGTGAACAGATTCCTCCTGTGCTTTCTTTTTCTAAGTGGAGACAGTGTCACTGAGAGTAAATAGAAATCCTAGTTTCTCTAGTTGACTTAGAAGTAAAGCTGTTTAAACAGAGGTCCAGGAGTAGCGCCTTGAAAAGTCCTGCTGCTGTAATAGCTCTTAGATACGCAGATATTTCAGAGTCTGAATATTTTAGATGCCTTCCTTTTTTAAAAAAAATAATTTTATTGAAGTACAGTTGACATGTAAAAAGCTGTACGTATTTAAATGTATACAACTCAGTGAATTTGGGGATAAGTAAACATCCATGAAAGTATCCCCACCATCAAGGCCATAAATATATTCATTACTTCCTCATATTTCTTCCCACTCTCTTTATTATTATTTATTTTGCTTTTTATTTATTTTTTTTTTAGGGCTGCACCTGTTAACATATGGAGGTTCCCAGGCTAGGGGTCAAATCGGAGCTACAGCTGCTGGCCTACACCACAGCAACGCCAGATCCTAGCCTCGTCTGGGACCTACACCACAGCTCACTGCAGTGCCGGATCCTTAACCCACTGAGCGAGCGAGGCCAGGGATCGAACACGCATTCTCGTGGATCCTAGTCATGTTCATTAACCACTGAGCCATGAAGGGAACTCCTATTATTGTTGTTGTTATTATTGTAACATCATGAAGTCTGCCCCCTTAGGAGATTTTAAGTTTCCTCTGCAGCTGTAGGCACTGTGCTGTATAGTAAATTTCCCGAATTGATATTGCATAACCGAAACCCTATACCCTTTAGCCATCACCTTTCCATTCCCCAGCCCCTGGCAATGTACTCTCTGCTTCTATGAGTCCGACTGTTTTAGATGCCACATGTAAGTGAGATTGTATTGTGTTTGTCTCTCTGTATCTGGCTTATTTCACTTAGCGTAATGCCTTCAGGATCCATCCATGTTGTTGCAAATGGCAGGATTTTCTTCTTTTTTTTAAGGCTGAATTATGCTGTCCTCAAGATCCGGATTTCAGGTCCTTTGAATAAGTACCCGGAAGTAGGATTGCAGGATCAAATGAGAGTTTTTTGAGGAACCCCCATATAATGGCTGTTCCAGAATTTACATTCCTTCCCCAGCCTCACTAACCCTTGCTATCATTTGTATTAACAATAGGCATTCTACGAGGGTGGGGTGATCATCTCTTTGTGGTTTTGATTTGCACTTCTCTGTTGATCAGTAAGATTGAGCACCTTTGCATATACCTGTTGGCCATTTGTAAGTCTTCTTTGTAGAAATACCTGTTCCTGTCCTTGGCCCATTTTTAAATTGGATTATTGGTTGCTTAGCTGGGTTCATTTCTTCTTCCTTTTGTTTTTTTCTTGACTGCACTAGCAGCATGTGGAAGTTCCCAGGCCAGGGACTGAACCCACGCCACAGTTGCTACCTGTGCCACATCTGTGGTAACGCCAAATACTTAACCTGCTGCATCACAAGGGAACTTCCTAGCTGTGTTCATTTCTGACTCTTACTAGTCTTTGCTGCCTAAAAGCGCCAATGATGCCTTAGCAAAGTGTGCAACTGTGCAACTGATTAAAAATCACCGTGGTAGGAACAGTTACAGCTGGACTTGGTAGGAGAGACTGGGTACCACTGGCATCTTCCTTGGGGATGGTGTGAACCAAACAATGACCCCTAGCCGAGGCTATTGACAGAACTTCATGGTTGATGGCTACTAGAACTGCATTTGCTCTAGACAAAGTGGGAACGCAAATTCCTTTCTTAAGGAGAGGAACTTAGAAAAATTGTCTTTCCCTGCTGAATCCTTAGCTACTGCTGCCACTCTTGATGACCATAATCTTTTAATTTAATTATTACTTTCAAATAAGTTGCTGAAGCATTGTGTTTGGATCAAGTGGACTCTCTAGGAAAAAGGTAGGCAGATATATAAAGCCTAAAATATACAGCTATTTAAGAAGTATAAAGACACACATAAACATGGTTTAGAAAGCAAATACGAATGGGTTTCTACCAACTGCGGTGAAATGTTTGGCATATATTTGTCAGGAAAAAAGTATGTCTTTTCTGGTTGGCTTTGAATTGACAGCAGACCAGACGGGGATCTTACAGTAGTCTCTGAAGAGGATTTCAAGTGTCAGAAATACATGTGTGTGTGATTAACAAAGAGGGAAGACATAAAATGCTGGTATGAGGAACAAAAGAGGGGACACCATTGAGACTAAAGACATTAAAAAGATAAAAAGGGAATGCTGGAACAACAACTTGATGCCAGTGAATTTGACATGGGCAAATTCTGTGTAAAGATTCTGATATCAGTTCAGAGGTGTGCACGTGTGGGGGACTGGGGGTGGTAGTGTGTTGCCCTCGGCAAGCAGGTCTCCCGCTCTAGCTGAGCATCCCCTCGTTCAGCTGCATTCTGACACTGTCTGCAGGGAAGGGGAGAAGCAGATCCTACAGATTAAGGGCTCACTCAGTCCCACAAGACTGCGTGCCAGCTGAGGTCTACTGTGTCATCCGAGCTTCTTACCTCATGACTATGGATTGGAGGTTTCAGCTTCCCCTCCTTGGGTTTGATTAATTTGCTAGAGGGATTCACAGAACCTGGAGAAACATACTGCTTACTGGGTCATGGGATTTATAATAAAGAGGATAACACAGGGACAGCCAGCTAGGGGGGTGGTGCCTAGGGCAGGGTGTGGGCATGGAGCTTCCATGCCCTCTGCTTGTGCAACGCCTCCCCCCCAAACTCCCCTGTATTCACCAACCTGGAAGCTCTCCCAACCCTGTCCTTTTGAGTTATCATGGAGACGTCATTGCATAGGCACAATTAATTAAATCATTAGCCATTGGAGGTTGAATCAGCCTCCAGCCCCCCTCCCCTCCCCTGGGGTCAGGGTAGGATTGAATGTTCTGATCTTCTAATCACTTGGTTGGTTCTCCTGGCAGTCAGCCCTCACCCTCAGGTGTATCCTCAGTGTCACCTTATTGACATTACGAAGGACACCACTGTCTCTGCCATCACTTAGGAAGTTCCAAGAGTTTTAGAAACTCTCTACTGGAAATGGGGATGAAGACCAATACGTTTTTTTTTTTAAGGGCCTCACTCATATGGAGGTTCCCAGGCTAGGGGTCGAATCAGAGCTACAGCTGCCGGCCTACACCATAGCCACACAGGAATGTAGGATCTGAGCCGCGACTGTGACCTACATCACAGCTCATGGCAACGCCAGATAGTTAACCAACAGGGATCGAACCCGCAGCCTCCCAGTTCCTAGTCGGATTCACTTCTTCTGCACCACGACGGGTAGTCTATGTATTTCTTATTCTCAATCACAATATCTCATCTTAAAAGATACAAATTACCAAAACTGCCACAAAGAGAAATTAAAAAAAAAAATGCCATGTGTGTTAAAGACATTGAATTTAGACTTAAAAACCTCCCTACAAAGAAAACTTCAGATCCATCGGGCTGCATTAATATATTCTATCACACGTTTAAAGAAAAAAAAAAATCATACCAATTCTATATAAGCTCAGAAAATAGAGATGGATGGAACACTTCCCATCTTCTTTTTATGATGCTAGCATAAGCTGGCAAAAACAGTATAAGAACAGGAGTTCAGACCAATAATCCTCGGGGTTGTAGATGCAAAAATCTTTAACAAAATGCCAGCAAATCAAACCTAGCAATATGTGAAAAATACATGATGATTAAGTTGGAGTTATCCCAGGAGTGAAAGATTACTTTAATATATTAGCAACCTGTTAACCAGCTAGTATATTAACAGAATAAAGGAGAAAACTTGTACGATCATCTCAACAGGTGCGGAAAAAGCGTCTGACAAGCTATAACACTCCATCATAAAGATTTTCAGAAAACTGGTGATATAAGGAGACTCACCTAATTTGATATACATGCAGCAACATGGATAAATATAAAAAACGTGTTAGGAGTTCCCTGGTGGCCTTGTGGTTAAGGATTCAGTGTTGTCTTTGGGTTCAGTCCTTGGCTGGGGAACTTCTACATGCTGTGGGCACAGCCAAAACAAACAAACAAACCCCAAAAAAGTGCTGAACGAAAGAAGATAGACGACAGGGTGGGTGCACACACTGTAAGACCTCATTCATGAGTAGTTTTAGAGTAGGTAGAAGTAACATATGGTAATAGAAACCGGAATAGTGATTACCTCTGTGGGTGAAGGGGGATTTCAGAATGACTAGGAGGACACCCAGGGAACTTCCAGGGGTGATGGAGATGGTCTCTGCCTTGGTGTAGTTGGGAATTAGATAGATGCATTTATGACATTTCATGAACTGTACACTTGCAAGCTGTGTGTGTGTGTATGTGTGTAAATATCTATGCCTAATTAAAACATGAAAAATAAAAAGTGCAAAACAAGGGGAAAAAACTTAAAGTATTATGAAGTCAAAGGACAAAACTTTGTGATTTCTGTGATTCAGCTTCTATGATTTCTAAGATCTAATTTCAAAGCTTTTTTGGGTGATTGTCAGGGAGAGATACTTGTATTGAAAATCAGTTGATCATGCAGGTGAGTATTTCTGGGCTCTCTAGTCTTTCTTTTGCTTTCTGTGTCTAGACAGAAACCAAGAGAAAGACTAGATGCCAATACCATGTTGCTTTGATTACTGTAGTTTTGTAGTTAAGTTTTGAAACTGGAAAGTGTTTAGGATCCCTTGAAATTCTATGCAATGGTTATATTTTAAAACATATTACAGTAGTTGAAAATACTCTGGGTAACTACAGTTAAATGTATATATCCTCATGAGAATTGAAAAATTAGCTGCAAGAGGGTTGACTAACATTTATTGAGAGCCTACAGTGTTTCTGACACTATCTTTTGTTGTTCAATTCTTGACACCTTTTTAAAGAAGATTATCATTAATCCCATCACATAGTTGTTGAAATTGAGTTTTACAAAAGCCAAATCATTTGCCCTGTGAGGTTGGTAAGTATCGGGGTGGAATTCAGACTTAGGTTTATGTGACCTCAAAACCATGTTCATTCTGTTGTATTTTGCTTCATTATTTGCATCCATTCATTTTTTTTTTTTCAACAAAAAGATATTAAAGATTTGGGAGTATTCCAGGAAGTTCCCAGGGAAACAGAGATAGAAAAAAACAGTAGTCTCTGCCCTTATGGAGCGCACAGCAAGTTAAGAGGGAAGATTAAAAAGCTTCTGTCAGGGAGAGTTCTCCCTGTGGCAGAGCGGAAACGAATCCGACTAGTATCCATGAGGATGTGGTGTAGGTTGCAGATGAGGCTTGGATCCCACGTTGCTCTGGCTGTGTAGGCTGGCAGCTGTAGCTTTGATTCAGTCCCTAGCCTGGGAACTTCCATGTGCCATGGGTGTGGCCCTAAAAAAGCAAAGAAAAAAAAAAAGCTTCAGTTAGGGTGTTGTGATAACCAAGGATGCATGATACATGGCCAGAAGGGCATAACAGCCTGGAAGAGGAGTGGGGAGATGGTGGCCCTTGATCGGAGTCTTCAAGGACTCATAGAAGGACTCATAGAAGTCTCTCAAGCAGGTGGTGGCAGAATGTTGCAGGTAGTGAGAACAGTGTGGCAAAGGCAAAGTGTGAGAGAATGATTGAGGAAATCCACCCCCAAATTAAGGAAGAATAAGTCATATTAAACACGTGAGGAGTTCCCTGGTGGTTCAGAGGGTTAAGGTTCCAGCATTGTCACTTGCTTTGGCCTGGTTTGCTGCTGTGGTACAGGTTTGATCCCTGGCCCAGGAACTTCCGCATGCTACAGGTGCAGTCAATAATAAAAAATAAAAGAAACACTTGATGGGCTAACATCAGTTTCCAAATAAGATTTTCTCTGCCATTACCTCTGAATAAGGATGTATGGTATGAGTAAAACACACAATTTTTAGTGTTTGGAGGCTGGAACTTATTTTTGCTGCTTTTCTTTCTAGTTCAGACTGTTTTGGATAGACTAGAGTTCTACACAGGAGATCGCTAGTATGTTTTGTGTCAAGGGTCTGATTTTTCTTTTTTTTTGTAAACTGTGATCTAGCTAGCCATAACTTTTTAAAGTCAACCTGTATAATCTGTTAGTTTTCACAAGCAAAGGGGCCTGAGGATCCTGAGAAACAGAGGTGTAGGTGATCATATTTTTTCAGGCTTTCCTTTTTAAAGAGTTAAATCAGATACTTCTTCCACTTTTAAAGTATTTTAATGTATTCTGGTTTGCTAGCTGCCTTCACTTATTTAATGTTTGTTTCTGCTGATTTCCTTCCTCTGCTATTTCATAACCTGTACATTTGCTGGGGTTTTGTGGTGTGGCGTTGCTTTTCTGTAGATAGTCGGAACAGGCAAGGTCAAGAAAAGTGAATTTGTTCCTGTTAGATTAACTGTGTATTTCTAGAAGACTTGGTCTGCCAAGATTGTCTCAGACTCCTTATAGGGAAAGAGGCTAGTTTTGTTTTTTTGGGTGGTTTTTTTTTTTGGTCTTAGACTAAAAATACAGACCATCAGAAGAGATTCCCATTAGCTGGTTATAAAAGAGTCATTAAGCCTTTGCAAGGGGTGTTAAGGTTTTATAGCTTAGACTTTATTTTGCCTAAAAATATGTAAATCAAAATAAAAAGTAGTCCCTCAATTAACCAGCATGCAATGTATATCTGTCTGCCTCCAGTTTTGTGTCACAGCCATTAATAGTTTTTCTTCCTGTTGTACTTCTGGTGTTTATGCTGTTGACATTTACGAGCCTTAACATTTGTTTAATCGTAATATTCTGTTTATGTTAGGCTGTAAGGTCTGTTTCCTAGAAACATGCAGTGAAGTATAGTAAATTTTATTTTTTATTATTTTTTATAATGATTTTTATTTTTTCCATGATAGCTGATTTACAGTATTCCGTCAATTTTCTCAGGTATAGTAAATTTTAGAAAACTTTTTCGAGTTTTCAGAAGGAACACCGAACCTTACTAAGTACCTTAACACTGATTATTTACCTTATTTAATCTTCGGAACAACCCCATGAGGTGTGTACTATTATTATATCCATTTTAAAGACGTGGAAACCAAGAATTTCCGTCGTGG
This sequence comes from Catagonus wagneri, assembly GCA_004024745.2. Lineage (NCBI taxonomy): Eukaryota > Metazoa > Chordata > Mammalia > Artiodactyla > Tayassuidae > Catagonus > Catagonus wagneri. Next base: position 5,164,379 of record PVHT020000059.1, read on the forward strand.
TGCAGCGGTTAACGAATCCTATTAGGAACCATGAGGTTGCAGGTTCAATCCCTGTCCTTGCTCAGTCGGATCCCGTGTTGCTGTGGTTGTGGTGTAGGCCGGTGACTACAGCTGCGATTAGACCCCTAGCCTGGGAACTTCCATATGCCGTGGGTGCGGCCCTAAAAAGCAAATAAATAAATAAGTGGAAACTGAGGTACAGAGATCTTAATTAATTTAGCCAAGATTATGCAGCCAGAAGGGGAAGATAAACATTTAATGGGTAGAGTGCTAAGCTGACCATAAAAGCTCTAGTAGAAGGAAGAAAAAAATTTCAGGGAGAAAATCTTTGCTTTGATCTGGATTTACTGGTTTCACCTAGATGGAAGTCGTTTGCGTTTGATTAGTTAAGTTGTAAAGAGTTTAATAGCTTGAAAATTTTGTCACCCGGCTCTTTTGTCTCTTGGCAAACCAAAAAACTTGATGACTTGGTGTCTTTAAAATATCAGCCTATGATATGCAACGACTGACAGCTTCTGTGGCCTCAGTGTGTTAACTTAGGGAGCAGAAGCCATGTGCTGATTGTATGGTGTCTCAGTGATGGCCTTTGAAGACTAAGGCGTGGAAGATAACTCTCTCAAGGTGTTTTAAGTTTCTCCTCATCATTTCTCTAGAGTGGTAGGTGAGTCAGAGGCAAACATGTTTTTCTAAAGAAAGCTTTCCCTTCGTTTAAAGCCGAGCAGCTGTAACAGCAGTAGGGGTGTATGTGCTCCTTCATGTCATGTCTCACTGTCCAAGACGAAACTTTCACTCAGAGCAAATGGCCAGCCTGTTGTCCCTCGGATATGTATGAAGTCTGAAGTGTTTCCATGTTCACTCATGTTCCTTTTGTCTGAAATGCCTTTCCCATGTCTCGTCCTATACCCTTCCTTCAAAGTCTGGCTCACAGCTTACCTGCTCAGAGAGCCTTCTGTGACCTGAGTGACCTCAGGAAGGGAAGATGGCCCTCTCTAGTCCCAGGGTAGCTGGCCTTTGCTCTCTGAAATCTCCTGCCCCTCGTTCTTTCTTTTTTTTTCCTTCTGGCCTCCTGCTGTCTGGTTACCTTTATTTCCAGTGCTCTTTGTGCAGATCTGTAATCCATTATCCAAAAGCCTCGGGTTTGTCGGAATTCAGGGGTTTTCAGGTTTTAGAAATGTATGGTGATATGCAGGTTGTGGGATAGCTCGTAGCTTCAGAGTAGTAATTTCTGCTGTAAATATGTGAATATTTATACTAATAAATAAAGGCTGAGAAAGGGCTGTCTGTCAGGTCAGGGCAGGGCAGGTTTTGCTATCAGTGAGTCACAAAAGTGTTTTGACTTTCAGAGCTGTTTGAATGTTGGAAGTGTCCATGTAGGGTTATAGATAATACCTAATTTTTTAGAAGTACAAATTGTATTGGGAAAATATCTAATAATCATATGACACTATGATTTTGTTACTTCACTCTTTCCCTTTACTTCTGGAAATGAATCAGTCCCCTGATCACCTTTCAGGGGTGACTTATGCATGTTTTATATATGTATGTGTGTATATATCTATTTATCTGGTATTATCTGATAGATGTTTCATTTCTTTCTCTTTTTTTTTTTTTTGGTCTTTTTAGGGCCATACCTGCAGCATATGAAGGTTCCAAGGCTAGGGGTCAAACTGAAGCTGTAGCCGTGGGCCTACGCCACAGCCACAGCGACTTGGGATCCGAGCCACAGCTGCAACCTACACCACAGCTCACTGCAACACCGGAACCTTAACCCACTGAGTGATGCCAGGGATCGAACCTGCGTCTTCATGGATACTAGTCAGATTTGTTTCTGCTGAGCCATGATGGGAATGCCAGATGTTTCATTTCTTATTGCAGCTCCAATTGTTTTTTTTTTTTTTTTTGGTCTTTTTTGCCTTATCTAGGGCCGCACCCGCGGCATATGGAGGTTCCCAGGCTAGGGGTCTAGCAGGAGCTGTAGCTGCCGACCTTTGCCACAGCCACAGCAACACGGGATCCGAGCTGCATCTGCAACCTACACCACGGCTCATGGCAACGCTGGATCCTTAACCCACTGAGCAAGGCCAGGGATCGAACCCGCAACCTCATGGTTCCTAGTCGGAGTTGTTAACCACTGAGCCACGACGGGAAGTCCCCAATAGTTTCAGTTTTGACTAGTGGCCGCCTCTTCAAGCTTTTATCATGAATCCTTTACACATGTGCCTCTTTATCTTTGGTAGCTCCCTTACTGTCCAGTATGATTTTCCAGTATATCTTTTATGTATATATCCAGCCCAAGACTGAAATCAGCCATTCCTCCAAGAAGCCCTGCTTTTTATTTTTTCTCTCTCTCTCTTTTTTTTTTGTGGTAGATGTTATGCAAGATCTTGCCTAGAAGTTAGAGATGTTCGTTGCTACTGGGCTGCAAATGCTCATGGTCCTTTTCATACTAACATTTTATTTTGAAATAACTTAGAAAAGTTGCAGAATTGTAGAGTTCCTTTATATCTTTCATCCAGACTTCCCTAAGTAAACATCTTAAATAACCATAGTACAATAATCAAAACGAGGAAATTAGTATTGCTACACTGTTATTATTAAATTATACTCTGTGTTTAGGGATGATTTGTAAAAGCTTGATTACAGCTGTGCCTGTAGTCTCCAAGTCCTTTTTTTTTTGAGTATGAATTTTAGTGGTTCTTAACTAGTAAGATTACTCAGAGTCACCTGAGAACTTCTGAAAATTGGGTACCTTAGGCCTTTTTTCCCCTTTTCCAGAACTGTTCAGAATCTCAAGATTTTACTAGAATCCCATGTGCTCCAGCAGCTTAGTGTGCTCATTTGAGGAAAGAAGCAATTTGTGTTTTGCTCCCAAGTGGTGATAATGACCACCTTAGACTCCAAGATAAAAATTATTCTGTCTTCAAATGATTCACGTTTGCTGCTTCTAGTGCCAAAGATTCCTATTATACTTAGAATTGTCCTTCCATATTTATTAACTCATTCCACAGGAGTTTGTTGGGCACCTTCTGTGTACCAGGTACTGGGGACGCCACAGTGAAAAAACACGAGCAGAGTCTGGTCTCTGCGTTCGTGGATGTCCTTGGATATGGGAAAATGCGAACGATTGAACAAGCAACTTAATAGAGTGCAGTGAATATTGTTTTTAGGAGAATTGCAGGGCGCTACGAATATATACACGTGGCGGACCTCACGTAGTGTAGGTGGGAAGGTTGGGAAGGTTGTATTCAGGCTGAGTCGGGTAGAAGTTAGCTCTGTAGAAGCAGAAGGAACAAGCTTAGTTTTGAAGATATCCTGTGGCTCCAGGTGGAGAAGTCCTACTCTCACTGGAGAAAAATGTACAAGACCAAGGAAAAGTAGAAAGGTGAGCGCTAGCCTCCATTGGGTCTTCTCAAAGCATTCAAGTTTTCATAGAATAGCAACTCTTGTTTTCACTCACATATCATCAGTTTCCATACCATCTGAGCTACATAATCACAAGACCGAAAATACAACTGACACAAAGTGGTCTGTGCAAAAATAAACCATGTGAAGTGTGAGTCTCATTTGGTGGGAGCAAGAATAATGGCTAGAGAATGTCTTCGCAAACAGGAGGTGAGCTTGTCATGGGCCAGCCAGCATTTCATGCAGCGGGAATTGAGAATTTTTGGTTTATCTGGCAGAGTCGGTTAGGCGGGGGTCAGTTAAGCCAACAGCAACTGTAGTTATAGTTTGGGGACTGGATGAGCTCATTGAAAGGAATGAGAAAGAAGAGGGCCAAAGTTAGAAGCTGAGGGACCACTTTTGCAATTAAGGGAAAGAGAGAGGATAATGAACTAGTTGAAATCAAGTTTTATTGGAGCCTCACTTTTTAGATTTTGACCTTCCTTCTTAGACACTGAACAGTCTTGCAACTTTTTTTTTTTAACTTTTATTTTTTGATCACACCCAAGGCGTGTAAGTTCCCAGGATCGAACCTGCGCTGCAGCAGCACCACCGCAGTGACAGCGCTGGATCCTTAACTGACTGCGTCGAAAGAGAATCCCTTTGCAATTTTATTTATTTTTCTTTAATCGGGCTTTTTGCACTTATTTACCATTGAACCCTTTTTTTTTTTTTTAAACTTACCTAATTCACATTCTGTATCCTATCGAAGAAATAGGAATCTTCTTTTGGAAATGCTGCTGTAGGAAGAAAGGAGCAACCAGAGGGATTTGGGTGGGTAGACTTTGCTTAGCTGAGGCTTCACAGATTCTTACGTGGTCCTCTGGGGGCAGGATCCCAGAAGGGAGTGCGACAAAATGTTTGGGAGACCAGCTCGAGCCCAGGAGAAAGCTAACAGGAGCCTCAGTATAGGCAGTGGTGGTGGGAATGGCAAAGGACAGATCACCATAGATTTTAATTGAAGTGCCAGGAATTGGTAACTGGATGTGAGAGGAAAGAAGAGGGTACGGAGTATGGGTGACTGGTTTTTGTTTGCATGACCAAGAGAATGAATGGCGCTGCTTATGGCCATGGGGTGATACAGAGCTGGGGCCGGCTGTGAGAGGGAAGGTGAGTTCCGTTTCGGACGCACAGTGGAAGATACCTAGGTGTGTGTGTTTAGCTGGAATTCGGACATGCAGATTTGGAGCTTGGGAGAAGGGGTGGTACTGAAGAGGCATTTAGAAATAATTCATAGGTAAAATCATGGCTCTGGAGGATGACATCATCTAAGGATGGTGTAAGATGTGCGTGGTCCAATTCTAACATAGGAAGGAAGCCCATCCAGAATACTAGTCATCATTTGTTAGGTGTCTCTTCCATACTATTTCAGGTATGTTACAGATATTACTTTATTTCCTACTAAAGTCCCCATGAGACTCCGTTGTTGTCTTCATTTTACAAGTGAATGAGTTGAGGCTCAAAAGTAAAGCCATTAGCTCCGGGTCAAGTATTTGTAGGAGCAATCTGAAATGAAGTCTGTCTTACTAAAGTTGAGGCATTCTTTCAAAGAAGGAATGATTAAAGAAGTAGGAAGAAAACTAAGAGAGCGGTAATGTAGTACCCAGAATGAGACCCATTTAAGAGGTTGTTGCCCTGTATGATGTCCTGAGAGATGACCAAGAGGTACCCTTTGGATTGGACACGATGTAAGGGTCCCTGATGCTGCTTCTGGCTTGTGTTGGAAGTGGGCTTATTGTAGGAAGCAGTCGGCATAATTGATTTATTGTGCCACTCCCCAAGTTGTAATTTCATTGAATGTGTAAATGCTAGCCTATGATACCCAGAAAGAAGGAAAAAGCAATGAGTTTTTACAAAAGCAAGTAACAAGAACTATAGAATGAGACTTTTAAGGAGAGTCTCTCCTTTATGATGTAACAGTCGGACTGTTCCGGTGCTTGGGAAGATGCTGCCGCCCTGCCAGTTAGCTGGTGCTGCTTGGACAGGAAAGGGAGGGGAAGATGCTCTGTGCAGCTCGCCTCAATGCAGAGCTCTGCTAACAGCGCTGGTGCTGACAAAAGCTGAGTCAGAAGACGCGCAGGCTGCTGGAGAGGCCATCATGGCCCGGTTCAGGATTTTAGACTGCATGATCAACCACAATTGGAGTTTATTGTGCAATCTGTATTGTGCATGGAGTGGTCAGGTTTGTTTGATAAATATATATGCTTTGCTTTTTAGTTCAAAACTGCTGTAATGTGTAAAGGAAAAAAAATCAGTGAAAATGCTGGCTATGAAATCACTGTCTTCCTAGAACAGTAAAAAAGTAACCTTCAGACTGACTTTTTGCTGAAATTCTTGTTTAGCATGGCGTATCTCAACACTCACCATCTGACTTTCTGTAGAAGAATTAACTGCAGTTGCACAGATGTGACTTAATTTGTAGAGCTTTGAGTGGTGGGGGAGGGGAAGTTAGAATGAATTACTATTAAACTAGGAAAAATTAAAGCATTACAATTAAGACGGTAAATGTTTTATGTTTTTAGAGATATTTAATATTTATAAGGAGGCAGGCAAGATTTGGAATGAGTTGCTTTTTAGTTTTTCACTTTTAATGCAGTATGGTTCTTGATTTCTTTGACTATAGGATTAAGTGCAAGTTCTTTTTTGAAATCTGTTACTAGATTGGCTTTTGAGAATAGTCATTTTGCGATAGAGAAACTTTGCCAGGTATTTTTTTTTTAATGACAGTTAATCATATGCCTTTGAGTTTTCTTTCTTAAGACGCAAAAGCTCCTACCTCTCCCTTCAACCTTCAACCAACATTGTTCTTGTCGGGTATCTGTTTTTGTTATTTATATGTAATGTTGTACGTGTTTCGCGCAGTAGCTTCTCTTAGAAATGACAGACCTGACTGATATCTTTTGTTCCAGTTATCAGCGAATCTTATGAATTATTGAACTTGTAGGGTTATTAGTCACTCTGTGAATTTCCATCTTCGTTATTTAAAAAAGTTCTTCAGTATTGTTTGAAATTTAGAAGAAAAACTAAATTTAAAGTTTTTTTTCTACTTTTAAAAAAAAATTTATTTTTTGTCTTTTTGCCTAATCTAGGGCCACACCCGCGGCATATGGAGGTTCCCAGGCTAGGGGTCTAACAGGAGTTGTAGCCGCCGGCCTATGCCACAGCCACAGCAGCGCGGGATCCGAGCCGCGACTGCAACCTACACCACAGCTCACGGCAACGCCGGATCCTTAACCCACTGAGCAAGGCCAGGGATCGAACCCACAACCTCACGGTTCCTAGTCGGATTCGTTAACCACTGAGCCATGACGGGAGCTCCCTAAATTTAAAGTATTAAAAGCAGTGAAGTGAAATGAACCAACTCCCTCCCAACACACACACACACACACACACACACACACACACACACACACGGCCATTTCTCAGTTCCCCTGTAGGTATGACATAAACAGAAGTTCATGAGACATGAATTTAGTTCCAAGTTTAGGGTCTGTAGTACTTTTCTTTATGTCTTGTTCTTTCTAATCTAGAATGGTGAAAAGGTTTTTTCATAGTTGATGTTCAGCACAATAGACTGATGTATCAGAGAAATTAGAGATGAAGAAGGTCACTTAGTCTATGTTTCTTCCAGCAAGAGATTGATTCTTCAGTGTACTTTCTAGTTCTTTCCCTAATGGATTTACATTACCGTGAAAATATGGATTTTGAATGGCTACTTAGAGAATAAAAGAAGATAGGTACTGCAATTATCTTGGCATGTAAAATTCATAATATCAGGAGCCCACCAGAGCTAAAACTTTAAAGGAAAATTTAGTGTTTAGTAACCAGTTTTGCCCCTATTACTAAACTTACTAGTTCATCAGAAAACTTTCTGGTTTGAGATCCAGGATCTTGGCAAGACTTCTCATTTTAGCTAATATTTGGGTTGCAACAGAACCTAGGGGTGGGTGATCCAGTAGGCCAGCAATAGAAAGTGCTTTTGGACAAGCCTAGGCCTGGGGTTTTGCAGGACTGCTGTTGCTACTTAACCCTGTGGTTTAGGTCTGACAATAGGCCATGTGGTTGCTAGCATCTCTCAGAAGAGTTTGCAGAATTTAGCATGAAGTAAAAATAGCATGTGACCACATCTCCTGTGGCTTTTATGTCATTACTTAAAGTATTTGGTGGAAGTCCCTTACTCAGTGCATTTGGAGTTAGGCAGGTGCCATAAAAGAGTGAAAGGAGTTGACGAGAGTCCTTATAGGACGACAGGGGCTGGTGAAGACTGTGGCCAGCTGGGGATTCAGCCTCACGGGATGGATTCCAGGTTGGACCTGTCGCTGTCAAATCATTGAGTTTTCAAGAGAAACTGAAATTTTGCTTTTCTATGTACATTCATCCTAATTTTCAAGTGTTGACAAATTCAAGTTTTTCAAAATACTGAGATCTGAGCCAAACACATCTATGGCTGGCTGTGGCTCTCGGCTTCCAAAGTGTTGTATAACTTCTGATTTATACAAAGACTTGGGGCAGCAGCCAGTTTTATTTGACTTTTACTATCGAAAATGAGCAGTGCCCAGGGACGATACCTTTGCAAGCTTTGTGATATTGGTAGGGCAACGAGGGAGAGAAATGAGAGGAGGAAACGAAAAGGCAGGAGAGGGAGGAGCTGGTTCTGCGATCCCTCTGGCATTGCTCACTCATCTCTGTCTCCTCGTTTCTAGTAGTCCCCGCGTCATGGCTGTTGTGAGGGTTAAAGGAGATAACCTGGATACAGCATTTCCCACAGTGCCTGGCACAGTAAGTGCCTAATACAGGCTTGCTGTTATTAGCATAGTCTAGGCTAATACAGTATATCTAGCGGTGATGCTCTGAGAATTATATTGGAAATAAAAAAGATGGGTGTAAAGGGGTTGTATTAATTTAATTTTTAAAACTGTTAAAAAAGAAAAAAGTCCTGTAAATAAAATGCCATGGTCACAGGTAAAGATTAGAAAATAGAAATTAAAATTGATTTACCTAGTTCATTTACCTAGTTCAATGCAACCTCTCAATATTTTATATATATGGCTAGTTTTTCCCCTCGCACAGTGTTTTTTCCGTCTGTGTGTATTTTACAAATTGTAGTCATACTATGCATATTTTGCCATGTTGTGACATCATTTTTAGTAACTCCATAGTATTCTAGCTAAAGGATTATTATATACACACGTGACATTTAATATTTTACGTATATTATCAATAAATTTATGTGTTGAACATTTAAATTACTTCTAGTTTTTTGCTATTAGAAATAAGGTATGGGGAGGAGTTCCCACTGTGGTACAGCAGATTATGGATCTGGCATTGTCTCTGCAGTGACTTGGGTCACTGCTGAGGTTTGGGTTTGATCCCTGGCCCCGCGCAGTGGGTTAAGAATCCAGCGTTGCTGTGGCTGTAGGTCACAGATGTGGCTTGGATCTGGCGTGGCTGTGGCTATGGCATAGGCTGGCAGCTACAGCTATGATTCAACCCCTAGCCTGGGAACTTCAATGTGCTGTGTGTGCAGCCCAAAAAAGACCAAAAAAAAAAAAGTTTTCCTGTTTAGGATTATTATTATTTCTTTTTATGGCCACCTCTGCAGCACATGGACATTCCTGGACCAGGTATTGAATCCAAGTCACAGCTGTGACCCGCGCCAATGCAGTCAGATTCTTAGCCCATTGTGCCACAGCGGGAACTCTGTTAAGGATTCTTTTCATTGGATACAATCTCAGAAGCAAAATTAACTGGGTCAGGATGATAATTTTTTTAAAGCATAACTTTTACGAAATACATTTCTGTGTTAAGAAAGCCTTAGAAAGGAGGGGTATTCTTAGAGTTGGTGAGAGATGAGTGATGTTTTAAATCTCGTAGATGGTAATACTGTTAATTCCCACAAAACCACGTTTCTCTCTCTTTTTTCCATGTTAGTATGTGAGAAATTTCCAATGTGGTATCCAGTATTAGAACTAGGGGCTGAATGTAAGTGATGGGGGTGTCAGATACAAGGAGCTGGGCTTTAAAGCTTCGTGTCTGTCACATAGCCTGTCGTATACTTCTTGGTTTTCCCACAAAATCAAGTGACAGCTGATAGTGCATCACTCAAATAATACGGGGCAGCGCCAAGCATGCGAGATCCTGACATCATCGATCGTTGTATAGATTTGTGTACAGCCTACAGTCTTTTTAGCTCAGCTCCAAGTCCCCTGAAGACTGCCTGGGTCACTCAGCATAAAAGCCAAGGCCTTATGTCATTTGTCCCCTCACTCCTTCATTAACATGGCCGTGTTTCCTCTTAGAACTTTCTCTTCTCACTCCTCTAACCACACCTGGCTCCTTGCTGTGCAACCCCAGGGCCTTTGCTCTTACAGTCTGTTCCGTCTTCCTGAAATGCTCTTCTCCCAGATCTCTGCATGGTTCACTGCTTCACTTTCTTTAGGTTTTTAGAAGCTGGAAGAACCTCAATGAAGTGTTCTATTCAAATTTACTAGAAAATCTTATGAGGGGGAAAAATAATCATCCCGTTAAAAAAGATAGATTTTTTTTTCTCTGAAAGAAAATTGTGAAATGATGAGACACTTAGCAGAAATAGTCATTCTGTAGAAGTCCGTTTCAAGGAAGGGGAGCCAGAGAGGAATTCTGGATTGTTGCCTTGAATTAGAAACCAAGGAGGGAGCCATATTGAGGAATGCATTTTTCCTCTCTTCCTCCCAGAAACCGAATGAAAGACCGAGAGGCTGGCAGAGAATTTTTTTTTTTTTTTAATTGCTTCCCCCTTGAAGCTCCTCTCCTTTTTTATTAGGAAGCAGTTGGTAGCCTAGGGCTCATTTCATTCTGGAGAGCTGTTGGAACAAGCTGCCGCTTCTCACACCAGGCGAAGGAGGCTTCCACTTGATAAATGAGGAAGTTGTGAATAGGCCTTTTGCCACGTAAGGTATCTTAAATTCTCACTACTCTGTGGGGTCCACAGACCAGGAGTGTCTGTGCTGCCTGGGAATTTCTAAGAAATGCAGACTTTCAGAACCCAGTCCAGACTTAAGAATTTGCATTTTAACAAGATCTTCCTTGATTCTTCTGTAGTTTAAATCTCGGCCTAGAAAGAACATTAAGCTGGGTTTTTGTTTATTTGTTTGAGAGATGATTGCTTTAATTGTTTGCCTTTAAATATTTGCTTACATTGTATCTTCCTTTAAAAGTTAAGGCAAATGCCAAGCATTACAGTGTTATCACTTACTTGCTTATTTAAATATTAAATTTATAGAAGAAAATCTAAGTGATTAAATGTTTCTTTTTTAATCACTGGATAAGAGACCAGTTGATCTAAAATATCTGAACATAAAGAATGAGAGCTCAGCTTTTCTTTTATGCTTCATTGTTAACATAGAGGAGAAAAAAAGAGACTGTCTTTATTATTATTATTATTATTATTATTATTTGCTTTTTAGGGCTGCACCTGCAGCATATGGAGGTTCCCAGGCTAGGGGTCTAATCAGGCTACAACTGCTGGCCTATGCCATAGCCACAGCAACACCAGATCCGAGCCCGCGTCTGCAACCTTCACCACAGCTTGCGGCAACACCGGATCCTTAACCCACTGAGCGAGGTCAGGGATCGAATCCTTAACCTCATTGTTCCTAGTCGGATTTGCTTCCTCTGCTCCATGACGGGAACTCCTAACTTTTATTATTTAATTCAAGTGATCTGAAAACGAGGACCTAAAGGTTTAAGGACCCTGAGGATATTTGCCTTGAAAGGCATGATAGTGTAGATGGCACTTTTTTCGGCTGGACCTCCAGCTCATTGCTCTGTGTAGCCCCATGGTGTGCTCTGGTGCGCTGCCCACTTCCGTGCAAATGGCCTGGTCCTGGAGATATGGGTGGTTAATACCAGCTGGGAGAAGCTTGCTGCTGGGCAGGGTGAGTGGGATCCACAGAAACACTTATGTGTTAAGGTTGCCAGAATGCACAGATGCCTCATTTTCCACAGGGAGAGTTTGCAGGTGAAACCAGGGGGCTGAGAATTTCAGGAGAGAAGCTTCTTCATCATTGTTAGCAGAAATCCAAGCAGACTGTTTCTGCATCTCACCAGAATTATTGGACTTAGGCAGAAGAGAGAAAAAAACATGCCGTTACCCCCATGACTAGCCTTATAACACCAAGCCTCTAAAATGCTGAAAAAAAGTTCATAAGAAACTTTAGTGTGATCTTGTGAGAGAGGAAAAATAGGTAACATTTAGTAAGCACTTAGTATGTGTCAGACACTTTACATAGGTTAACTGTGTAACTATAACTGTAATTAACGTCCTTTAATTCTTATAACAGTCTTACAGAGTTGATATTATTTTCATATTCCCATTTTACAGGTAAGGAAACAGATGAAGGTACTGGCCCTGGGGGCGCACAGCCTAGAAGCAGGATGGGGTGCAAACCCAGGGTGGGAGATGGGGCCTGAACTCTGGAGCCCTTGCCCTGTCTCTCACACTGTGCAAAGGACTCCATAACGTATTCAACTCATAGGCTTTTAAAACTAATGATTTTAAAGCTGTATTAAGAATGTAGAATAAATGATAAAAATTATATATATATATTAGAATAGATATTTACACATATATATGTGTATATATTTCCAATTGAGGGCCGGTTTAGGGAGCAGTAGAGAAAGATGGAAGAGGAGCAGGGAAAGGGGAAAGGGGATAGGAATGTCTGGAATGATGGATACACAGGATTGATGAAGAGATAAAGGGGTGAAGAGCTGGCTAAGGAAGGTAAGAAAACAAGGGAGAGTTTGGTTTCTCAGTGACTGTTGGTTGTGGTGAGGTTTAGGTGCCTTTTGTCATGTGGATTCATTGATAAGTCACTTAGCCCTTCTGATACAGAAACTTTAGCACTGTTAATATACATAAATATAATCATATTATGAGTTGGTGACCGTGTTAGTAGGGATATTGTTATAAACATTGAGTCTGTGTGAGCAGAGTTTAATGTTGAAATAAAGTTTTAAAAAGCGGGGTCAAGGGAGTTCCTGTTGTGGCTCAGTGGTAATGAACCCCACTAGTATCCGTGAGGACATGGGTTTGATCCCTGGCCTCACTCAATGTGTTAAGGATCTGGTGTTGCCATGAGCTGTGGTGTAGGCTGCAGATGCGGCTTCGATCCTGCGTTGCTATGGCTGTGGCGTAGGCCGGCAGCTGTAGCTCCAATTAGACCCCTATCCTGGGAACTTCTATATGCCGCAAGTGTGGTCCTGAAAAGACAAAAAAAAACAAAAACAAAAACAAAACAGTAGTGTCATCAATGCCCTCTAGCAGTGTGCATAATTGCTCTTGAGGTGAAAAGTGGTTAATTTAGAATGAGGAGCTAGTCCTGTAAATACTTTATATTGACCATTAACATCAAGCCACCACTGGCTGTCTCCAGATCTGTAATTCAGAGGCCCCAGAGCTGACTCTGTTTTGCTCGGGTTTGATCTCCGTATTCTGCCTGGAAGCTTCTGGTGGGTGAAATCAGGTTTAAGTGAGCGAGAAAGACAAAATGGGAATCTCTGAAGGCAAAGGCAGATTTCAGAAGGACAGACCGAATGGCGTGTGGGTGAATGCAAGGGCAGACGCCTCTGTCTTGATGATAGTTGGACTTGATTATGAGGAGAGCACTTCCAAATATTAGCTCTGATGTTCCCTCCTCCCCGGTGCCGGGGAGAACTGCCTGGCCAGCCGGATGGTCTGGTGGAAAGAGGCTTGGACGCTGAGGAGAGACTCCTGCTGTTGTCTGCCCTGCCATCCTTTGGTTCTGAACAATTCTGTCCATTCTCTGGGTTTAGTGTTCTTATCTACAAACCAGTTAGAGGATTTTCAACGCCTCCTTCTTCCAGTCTTGACAAAAAGTAATCCTTACGTCATGAAGGAGTAGGAAAAGAGAAGAGGCAGAGAGTGTGGACCAGGTTGCGGTTGCGCCTGTGTGATCTAATCTGGGGAGTGACATCCTTCGCATTTGCCAAATTCCACCCATTAGAAGCCAGTCATCAGGTCCAGCCCACACTCAAGGGGAGGGGGCGGCCCAGAGGCAGGAATACTAGAAGGCGGGTCACTGTTTTCTTTCTTCTTTTGTTTGGCTGCAGTTGTGATTGATCATCGTCCAACTGGGAGGTGGGGCTGGGGAGGCAAGTCACCTCCTGGTTCTGTGACTTACAGAACCCATGATACAGTGGTGCTCAGAACAGTGATTCATTACGGCAGAGGGTACAAAGCAAAGTCAGCAAAGGGCAAAGGCGCCCAAGATAAAGCTCAGAGAAAACCACACACAAGTTTCTGAGGGTCCTTCCCAGTGGGGTTCTACAAGACGCAGTTAATTCCTCCAGCAACAAACTGCGACAACACGTGTAAAATGCAGTCTACCAGGGAAGTTCATGCAGACAAGGTTTTCACTGAGGGCTGGTCATGTGAGCCTCTTCTGACTAGCATATGCCAAAATTCCGGACTCCCAGAGGGAAGGCAGACCTTCAGCATAAACCACTTTGTCTGTAATGACAGTCAAAGCCTATTGGGCTCTCCTGTGTTTAGGGAATGGGGGATCCCCCCGCAGTCCAAGTTCCCAGATGCCAACCCAGAGCTGAGCTCATAGGCAGGCCTTCCTGAGGATGGCAGCCTTAGGCTGCTGTGTTAACCTTTCTGCACAGGAGGGAACAGGAATATGATAGCTTTACCATAAATAATGCTGATCAGTCAAAATAATCTGTTCAATTGATGATTCTGGGCCTGTGCTTGATGATGAGGAGGATATTGTGCTTTTTAAGGCCTGGAGGTTAAAGGAGCTTAACTCGGGCAGTAATCCTAATGTTTAGATCTTGACTGGGCCGTATTTGTAGTGAGCTTGAGTTTCAGAGGTGCATCAGTGTACTATGTCTTCTGCTTCCAGACATATTCAGTGCCTGGTTTTTTGCATGGCTACTGTGCTAGGCATTGCCTATAAAATGGTGAACTCATAAGTCTGTGTTCCTGGCGATTATAATTGAGTGGCGGAGAGAGATAGTAAACAAATAAAGAGAATTAAATATATAGCTACAAATACACACTTTCATTTATAGGAAAAGAAAATATTTGTTTTCTATTCATTCACTGCAATTTCTTTTTAATGTACCTGCTTTGCGCTACTTGCTATTCTGGCATGAACGGAACAAAGTCCTTGCCCCTGTGGACCTTACATTTTAATGGGGGGGAGGGGCAAAGACAATATCAAAGATGCAATATTGTTTCAGATTGTCACAGGTGCTTTGAGGAAAAATAAAGCAGGGTGGAGCTATAGAGAGACTAGTTTAGATAAAGGTGGTCAGGAAACATCCCTCTGAGGTCACTTTTCTGAGTCGATGGTATGTAAGCAGAATCTTAAATGAACTAGGAAAGCAAGCCATACAGATAGCAGCAAGCAATTGCAGAGGTGAAGTCCCTGAGATAGGAGAGGGCTTGAGGCAGCCGGGAGATTCCCTGGACAGGAGTCCCTGGACAGAGGGACAGGAGTAAGGGAATGAGTCATGTCCAGGACCAGGGCCTGGCGGGGGTCTGTATGACAGGAGTTCTGGAGTTTCTTCCCAGTGTGGTGGGAAGCCTTTTGTAGGCTTTTTGGCATGACCGTGACATAGCCAGATTCATGTTTAAAGGTGAACACGTTTTAACAAACATGTAGACATTGTACCTTAGAAGTATAGCAATACCTAAATGCATAAATCATAAATACAGCTTGATGAATTCTGCTGCATGAGTGTGCCTGTGGGATCATTACCCCAATCAAAGTGTGGAACAGCAGCAGCCCCTCAGTAGCCCTGTCCTGTCCTTATTGCAGTTACTGTCCTTGCCTCCAGAAATAACCATCTAGGTGTCCACCACCATTTGCTTGCCTGTTTTAAATTTTCTTATGAATATTATCACATCGGAAGTACCCTTTTGTGTTTGACTTTTTTTTTTCACTTAGGATTATCTTTTAAATTCCTCCATGTTATTGCATTAGTTATAAACTTTAAAAATGTATTTATAGGTGTTCCCGCCCTGGCGCTGTGGGTTAAGAATCTGACTGCAGTAGCTCGAGTCACTGCAGAGGTGCGCGTTCTTCCTGGCCTGGTGCACTGGGTTAAAGGATCCGGCGTTGCCGCAGCTGCAGCTCGGATTCAGTCCCTGGCCCAGGAACTTTCTATGCTGTGGGGTGTGGCCATAAAAAAAAAAGTATTTATAGTAATTCATTTTAGGAATACACCACAGTTTATCCTCTCTACCTTTGATGGCACTTGGCTCAGTTCCAGTTTTGACCATTACAAATAATGCAGCTGTGGACATTTTTGCACATAGCTTTATGTGTTTGAGTGTCTGTTGAGAGTTTCTCTAGGAAAGAGTTACTGGGGTGTGGGTTGTGCACATTTTGTGGGTGCCTTTGACAGACAACTACCAGGCAATTTTTTGAAGTAGTAGTACCAGTTTATACTCTCATCAGCTGTATTTGAGAATTCTTATTACTCTACATTCTTGTCAATGATTGCCAGTTAAAAAGTATTTTTTTTAGCCATTATGGTGTATGTGTTATGGTGTCATATTATGGTTTTGATTTGCATTTGCCTGATAACTAAGGAGGTCGAGTTTCTTTTCTTATACTTATCGGCCACTTGGATTTCATTTATTTATTTATTTATTTATTTATTTATTTATTTATTTATTTTTATGGCTGCACCTGCAGCATATGGAAGTTCCCAGGCCAAGGACTGAATTTGAGCCGCAGCTGCAGAAATATCATGTCCTTTAACCCACTGTGCAGGGCTGGGGATCGAACCTGCCGCCTCTGCTGCAGCCTAAGCCGCTGCGGTCGGATTCCTGTTTTTTTTGTCCTTTTAGGGCCGCACCCATGGCATGTGGAGGTTCTCAGGCAGGGGGCTGAATCGGAGCTGCAGCTGCTGGCCTCTGCCACAGCCACAGAAACACGGGATTCGAGCCGTGTCTGTGACCTACACCAGCAGCTCACGGCAATGCCCGATTCCGCAACCCACTGAGCAAGGCCAGGGATTGGACCTGTGTCCTTATGGATGCTAGTCAGATTCATTTCCCCTGAGCCACAATGGGAACTCCACAGTTGGATTCTTTTTTTTTTTTTTTTTGGCTTTTTGCCTTAACTAGGGCCGCACCTGTGGCATATGGAGGTTCCCAGGCTAGGGGTCTAACAGGAGCTGTAGCTGCCGGCCTACGCCACAGCCACAGCAACGCGGGATCCGAGCCGCATCTGCAACCTACACCACAGCTCACGGCAACGCCTGATCCTTAACCCACTGAGCGAGGCCAGGGATGGAACCCGCAACCTCATGGTTCCTAGTCGGATTCGTTAACCACTGAGCCACGACGGGAACTCCCCACAGTTGGATTCTTAACCCTCTTTGCCACAGCTGGAACTCCTTGATTTCTTCTTTTGTAAAGTGTCCAGATCTTTTCACCATCATTTGCTAGTTGAAAGAACTTGGATAAGTTACCTAATTTCTTTGAGTTCAGCATTAAAAATACATAAAATAGGAATAATGTCATCTAATTTTCAGTTTCTTTGAATAGTCTATTTGAGTATCCAAAGCAAGTTCGTATCCTTCAAGCAACTTCCTCTTCCGGGTGAACTTAAGTTAAGAACTGCTTAGTAAATATTTTCTGCGTTGACAATATCTGCTTGAGTGTAAAGCTTTTTAAAGATAGAAAGTCCCGAGAGCGAGGGGCACTGCCGTTTTAGCCTTGCTAATACAATGGATGTAGGGAAAGCAAGTTTTCCAGAAATGACAATTTTATATGAAGACAGACTTTTGTTTCTTCCTGTGAAAATTATAATTAATAATATTTGAATTAATCCAACAACAATAATAACAATGACATCAATGTCACTAACAAAAATCTGGAAATTGATTTGGTAGTTAGTCCAGCCAGCTGGTATTTAAAGAAATAAATACCCCGTGGCATCCATCTCAGTCATAAACTACTTGCACTTCAGCCAAAGCAGAGTGTGTAAAGGGTGCAAAAAGCCCTTCTTTTAATATGTAGTTCCCTTTTGGCTATTCAGGCTGATCTGAATGGTTAATGGTTCCTGTTTCTACCTTATAAATTTTTAGTGAAATTTATGGTACATTGGATTTGTGTTTCTATGAGTGCCGTATGTACTTGATAATACGTTCAACTCCTCCTTGTATTATATCCAGCTGGTATAATTATGCTTATTTAAAAATGGTGACAGTTTGCATTTGTAAATGATTTGAGAGGTTTCTAATTGTTACATCTTCGCATTTCTGTGTCTGTTTTCTGTGTTTTAGCCAATTAAAGCATGTTTTTCTATTTAAAATATTATCTATTCAAATGATCCACTCTATAATGTAGTTTCCAGAAAAATGTTATGTTGAAAGGCAATTGTATTTATGGGACATAAATTATGGAGTGATTAAAATAATTTATTGCTTTCCAAAAGGCTTTATTCTAGGGTTCTTTTAAATGGTAAACTCCACCAGTGCCTGTAAAATGTGTACAAAATACTTCTTGATATTTCATAACTTCTAATGAACAAATTATGAAACGACCTCCTGGATTGAGAATTTTTTACTTAGCTAGGTTTTTGAAATAAATAAGACAGTTTTTTTTTTGCTTTTTTAGGGTCGCCCTCGCGGCATTTGGAGGTTCCCAGGCTAGGGGTCAAATGGGAGCTGTAGCCACCAGCCTACACCACAGCCACAGCAATGCGGGATCCAAGCCATATCTGTGACCTACACCACAGCTCATGGCAACGCTGACTCTTTAGCCCACTGAGCGAGGCCAGGGATCGAACCCATAAGCTCGTGGTTCCTAGTCGGATTCATTTCCACTGCGCCATGATAGGAACTCCAAGACAGTTTTGTTCGACCTAGAAACAGTGATGCATTTGAAAGGGCATGAGCAGACCTTACCACGTTAGAAACTGGGTGGCAGCTGAGGGCGCTCCATTTCCAATCCCGTCTCTGCCCCGCCAGGGACCGTGGATGCAGTTGGCTCACTTGACATCATCTGTCTTGGCTGGACCTGCTCTGGTGTCTCTGCCTGAATGGTAGGGGTGTCTCAGTGCTTAGAGCAATCTGAACATGAACCAGTTTGGCCCTCCTTCCTTGCGGGGGCTTGTGTCATCTCTGAGGTCTGGGGTCTGCTTCACCAGGTCGTCACCTCTGGGTTCCTGTGTATTTTTAAGTGCCCTTTCTAGTTCCCAGGATTTTTGCTTTGGTTTCTACTACTATGTTTGAAGACATCTTTTCTACCCTTATTTCGTCTGAGAACTGTGCTCTGAACTCCAGTGTTCTTTTGTAATTCATTCTTAAACAAACTGGAGTCTATCTGTGTATCCTTATTATGTTATTTATATTATAGGTCCCTAAGAATTGGGTGTTTGGAGTTCCCACTGTGGCTTAGCAGTTAACAAACCTCACTAGGATCTATTAGGATTCAGGTTTGATCCCTGGCCTCGCTCAGTGGGTAAAGGATCCGGCGTTGTCCTGAGCTGTGGTGTAGGTCGCAGATGTGGCTCAGATCCCTTGTTGCTGTGGCTGTGGCGTAGGCTGGCGGCTATAGCTCTGATATGACGCCTAGCCTGGGAACCTCCATATGCTGTGGGTACCGCCCTAAAAAGACAAAAAAAAAAAAAAAAAGAATTGGGTATTACATGCAAAGGTGTATAGCCTCACTACTAATGAAAGAAGACGTAAAACACTAAGATCTATTTTTCATCCTATCTTATTGGCAAAGATTAAAGAATAACTACCCATTGTTGGCTAGAATATGTGTAGAGCAGTCTCATAGGATGTCAGTAGGTTTGTGACTTGGTTCCCCGTTTTGTAAACGGCTTTGACATTTTGTGTATAAAACTTTAAGACAGAGAAACAAAACATAATGATTTGATCCAGCAACTCCATTTTTAGGCATTTATCCTGATGACCTAGTCATGGATTTTCACAAAGCTTGGTCTATAGGTGGTTGTAGTAGCAGTAGTAACAATAATAGCAGTGATAACAGTAGTAGTGTTGAAAAGCGTAAGATGAGTTCCCATTGTGGCTTAGTGGGTTAAGGACCCAATGATGTTTCAATGAGGATGTGGGTTCGGGCCCTGCCCTTGCTCAGTGGATTAAGGATGTGGTATTGCCACAAGCTGTGGCATGGGTCACAGATGCAGCTGGGATCCTATGTTGCTGTGGTTGTGGTGTAGGCCGGCAGCTGCAGCTCTGATTCAGCCCGAAGCCTGTGAATTTCCCTGTGCAACAGATGTGTTAGTTTTGAGGAAAAAAAAAGAAAAAAAGCTTAAGGAACAGTGTGCCTTCTTCCTCTTTTTTTTGGCTTTTTAGGGCCACACCTGTGATATATGGAGGTTCCCAGCCTGGGGGCCAAATCGGAGCCATGGCATCAGATCTGAGGCACGTCTGGGACCTACACCACAGCTCATGGCAACGCTGAATCCTTAACCCACTGAGCAAGGCCAGGGATTGACCCTGTGTCCTCATGAATGCTAGTCAGATTTGTTAACCACTGAGCCGTGACGGACACTCCAACAGTGTAACTTCTTAAATGACAAAGACAAAAGCGAATAAATAAAATTGGATTTATTCACATGGTGAAATACCATCCGGTCTTTAAAAATAGTGTGTGGATATATATTAATATGGAAAGAAAGTCATAACATTAAATCAAAATAAGCAGATTTTGGGAGTTCCCATTGTGGCTCAGCAGTTAACGAATCTGACTAGGAACCATGAGGTTGCGGGTTCGATCCCTGGCCTTGCTCAGTGGGTTAAGGATCTGGTGTTGCTGTGAGCTGTGGTGTAGGTCGCAGAAGCAGCTCGGATCCCGCGTTGCTGTGGCTGTGGCGTAGGCCGGCGCCTCAGCTCTGTTTAGACCCCTAGCCTGGGAACCTCCATATGCCGCACGTAGAGCCCTAGAAAGCCAAAAAAAAAAAAAAAAAAGATTGATTCTGTAAAGTGTGTATTTGTATATATTTACATATGAAAAAGTCTGGAAATATATATATATATATGTCAAAATACTATATATATCAAAATATTGGCATCAGTTTTCTCTAGGGGGTAATAGGAGATGTTAAATTATTAATATGTTTGATTCAGGTTTATTTTCTAACTTGTTTTGAATAAATTGTGTATCTACTACATATCAGTTGTAAAGGAAAAAAGAAAGATGACCTGGTAGCTCTCACCCTCTAGTTACTAACAGTCTGTTCCTGTAGGACAGTAGGAGTGTTCCCGGGTCAGGAGTTTGGAAACTTAGGTTCTAGCCTAAACTCTGTCACTTAGGAGCTATTTGGTCATCAATCAGCAACTCCCTCTGGGCCTCCGCTTTTGTGTTTGTAAAATAAATGGGTTGAACTACATCTCTGATTTCTCAGCTCCTTCACAGACTAAGAGTTTCTGAGGAACCAGCAAAACATGGCAGGTTTCCTGTACAAACTCTCCTCCCTCTGTCCCCAGACGGAGCCGCTCTGGGTGTTCGATGTTTCGTGTATTGAGTTTCTGTTTTCAGGAAAAGGTAAAGGGGTATAGGAAGTACCCCATTTCCAGAGTTCAGTAGCTCTAAGTACATTAAACATGACTCCCTTTAAGCTTTCCACCTTCTTCCTGGTCACCAGGGCAGGTTTCTTGTAGAGCAGAGCTTTCCGTATGTTGTAGGAGGTCCTTGCTCTCCTGGAAATAGCAGCCTATGATAGTCTGCACTCAATGAGAGCTAGTGAGTAAATAAATAATTCCTATGATGTGAGGTGCCTTCACCCTAACTGACACAGAGAAACCCGTCTCAGCATCTTTTATGACCCATTTTCCCATTTGCTCCTGATCTGTTGGAGTAATGCTTTTTTGTCTGGTCTATCCAGCTTTTGTTAGACCCTGATGAGTAGTTTGTGTCCCCAAGAGTGGTGTAACTTTGGGCAAGTTACTCAGTGTTCTATAAAATGGGGAATGACCAAGCTGGATTGTGTTATCTCCACGTTTCCTTCTAGATTCATAAAATTCTGTGAAATTTTTCCGCAATTCAGATTAATGAAATTGAGTCAGCTATTGACACTGGTTGCCAGTGTAGTGTCTTTGATAATCCAGAATCAACAAAGACTGAGAAAACTTACTTGCGTGTATGTTTAATGAGATGAGTCTCCAATACTCGAGGACATTACAGTGCTTCAAACAAAATAGTGAAACTGCATGATACGGGTCTGACCTTCTGGACCCCTCTCTTCTCTAGCCTGTGTACCCGCTGAGTGTCTATGTCTGCAGTATTTCCTTGGTAGCCAGGATGAATCGAAGCTTAAGCTTGCCTCTTAATTTGGAGATTTCTGTCTGCCCAAAGGGTAGGGAGGTGATAGTTTTTAACCTAAAAATACAATCTTTTCCCTGAATCAGAGTAAATAAAATTTTATTCATACTAGAAAATAAGTAGCTTCTGAAAATAACTCTGTTATCTGGTCATAGAGCCTCTTTATCAGAAAATATGTGTTAAAAAATAGACGTACATATTTGAGTTTATGTCTGTTTCATTATCATTTTCTACTTGATGTGAAATAGAACTATATGCATTTACTGTCGCAAATGAGAAAAATGAGGAAGTAGGTAAAACGAGTCATTCCCCAACCAAGTTTTAATGAAATTGTTTTTTTTCTATTATCCTTGTTTTAGGCAAACTTTACTTATTAATTCATTTAAATTTACTTTCTTTTTTGTGTCTTATTGTTCTCAGAATTTATAGTGGGCACTAGCATAAGAAGCCCTAGATCCCCTCTCTCCTCAGGAAGTTGATCTAAGATTGAGAAGATAGGTGTATAAACAAGTAATTATAACACAATAGGGTACATCCTATGCTGCAGGTGCTCTGTGAGATACAGGGCCTGGGAAAGGCTTCTGAGTGTCGCAGTACTGGTTGGGGGATTCTGGTCTAAGGCACTTTGTCTCCAACGACGGAATGGGTTATTCAGTTAACACAGATGAAATTTTCAACACGCAACTTGTCAGCAAGGAGGTGGGCGGCACAACGTTGCAGGCTGATGTGAATGTTACCGTTCGTTCATGCATGTTCCTTATAGAAAATCTGAATTGTTTAGAAAAAAGAAACTTGGCCCCTTATTCCAGATAGTTTGTGGGTATGTGTGTGAAATTTCAGTTTGGGTTTCAAAGTGTTAAGTTGCTTTGCTAGAATGATTAATTCATTAAAATAATTTTAGTCATTCTCTAACATTTTAATCTTACCATTTCCCCTCAATACTATATTTTGGGCATTTCCTCATGCCGCTAGATCCCCCCCCCCATTATGGCTTCAGTAGCTGTATCATAATTTATCGATGGAGTCAGTATTAGGATCTTTGAGGATGAACATCACACAGTACTTTCGTAGGCTCTATCATGAACGATTCCTGGAGTATACCAGGAAGCCATTCCTGTTCTATTTAAAGGACAAGTAATTATAAAAGGAAGACTAAGGGTTATATAGTTACTGTGTGTACAGGGCTTCTTTCTTAACTCTCTTGGGTTTGCTTTCATGACAGCCCTGCATCTTTCACCTCTGGCAAACATTTAGACTTTGTACTTTTTTTTTTCCTTTTAAATGTCTCTGTTGAAGTGTAATTTCCATACCATAAACTCCACCCATTGTAAGTGTACGTGTCAGTGGCCTGTAGCAGATTTATGTGGTTGTGAAACTTCCTTTACAGTCTTCTTTTAGGACGTTTCCATTATCCCCAAAGGTGCTGCCACATCAGTGTGATCCCCTCTGTGAGGTTTTTATTACTGTCATTGTTACATGATTAATGCCTCCCCCTCCTGCTTTCTCTTCCACCTCTTTGCTTTGTCTAGTTTGCTATATCTAGTTTTTATCCTTTATTTTGGTTTCTTTTAACCTTGAGTTATTATTATTCAGTTGAGTGACCTTGTTATGAAGTCTTTTAAGGGAATCAAATGACAGTTGTTCATCCGCAGGAATTTAACTGCTATTATTCCAGCCAGCTCTTGGCTTCTTAGGCCCTGATGCTGTTAGTACTTGAATCGGTGCTCATGGTGGGAGATGACACGTGGGTAGAGAGACAAAGTGTGAAGGGTCTTCTCCAGTGAAGAAACCTGGCTGCTGTGTCCTTCACGGTGTCCTGCAGAGTGCCCTTGTTAGAACACCCAACAGATCAGAGGCTCTGCGGGTTGGGAGGAGAAGGAGGGAGGAGGGCGCGTATGTCTAGCTTCTCATCTTCTCTTTCTATGCAGAAAGAATTTTAAGCCTCCCTTCTTTCCTGTAGGGAAAAGGCAGGAGACTAGAGGGATTCATTGGGATGTTCCTGGGAGGGTGAAATAATTGAGATACCGGAGCTTTGTTGCATAAAAAAAAAAATCTCAGTTTGTAGGGAGCAAAAAAGAGAAATTGCTTACTCTTCATTTAATTTCTCCATTTTTGTAAAGAACTCAGTAGAGCAGGACACAGCAGGCTCAGAAACTCCAAGCATGACACTATGATCCAAGAGCCTTATCTATGTGGTTCAAAGGAAAAGGAAAGGAACCTTGATGACATTTGAGAGCTGTGAGGCCAAATAATAATACAATAGAAATAAATTGAATACATCTAATAGGTTTCAAGTTGTAAATTTCAAGTCCTGCAGAAAAATGAAATTTTAAATTAGATCAAAGAGCTATTGGGAAGAAACGATGGCGACTACACAGTAGAAGAGATGATGAAATGTAATGTGACTCGGGGGAAGTAGTCTAGCCTCAGATTCAGGAAACCGTGACTTTAATTCTTGTCCTGATAGCAACCAGCAGTAATCTTGGACAAATCACTTGCCTAATTTGGGTCTCAGTATCCTCGAGTGTAATAGGAAAGGGTTTGCTTATATTGATTAAATCTATTTTGCTTTTCAGGGCTGCACCTGCAGCATAGAGAAGTTCCCAGGCTAGAGGTCAAATCAGAACTACAGCTGCCGACGTACACCACAGCAACGCAGGATCCAAGCCACATCTGCAGCCTACACCTCAGCTCACGGCAGTGCCAGATCCTTAACCCACTGAGCAGGTCCAGGAATTGGATTAGTTTCCTCTGTGCCACAGCGGGAACTCTGCCACAGTGGGAACTCCGATGGAATCTTAAAGATTCTTTCATGCTGTAAAATTACACGAGGAGATGGCAGCTGAGCACACGAAAAGGGGTTCATCGCTGGCCATTAGTAAACGCAGGTATTACCACATCAGGGTATCACCACACGCTTGTCACACTGTTGAAATAACAGTACCAGAAGCCATCAAGAATGCAGAGAGAGGGAGTTCCCTTTGTGGCTCAGTGGTTAATGAACCCAGCTAGGATCCATAAGGATATGGGTTCGATCCCTGGCCTCACTCAGTGGGTTAAGGATCCGGCGTTGTCATGAGCTGTGGTGTAAGTTGCAGACGCTACTCAGATCCTGCGTTGCTGTGCCTGTGGTGTATGCCCACAGCTGTAGCTCTAATTTGACCCCTAGCCTGGAAATATCTGTATTTCACGAGTGCAGCCCTAAAAAGCAAAAAAAAAAAAAAAAAAAAAAAAAAAAAAACAGAGAAATTGGATCACTTATACGTGGCTGGTGGGAATTTAAAATCATACAGTCACTCTGGGGAAAGTTGGGCAGTTTCTTAAAAAACTAAACATGCAATTACCGTACAGAAACCCGGCAACAGCACTCTTGACCATTTATCCCAGACAGATGGAAAATACATTTTACACAAACCTGTACATGAATGCTCATAACACATTTTTCATAATTGTCAAAAACCAGCTACATCTAGATGTCCTTAAAATGCACTGTGGTACATCCATACTGTGGAATACTTCTCAGCTGTGAAGAGAAACAAACTATTAGTACAGGCAGTAAGCTGCATGAATCACTAGGGAATTATGCGGAATGGGGAAAGAAAACCCCAAAGTTTACCAACTGTATGATTCCATTTATCTGATAGCCTTGAAATGACAAAATGATAGAAATATGGAACAGGTTAGTGGTTGTCTAGGGTTAGGGAGTGGGTGGGAGGTGAAATGACAAGTGGACATGGTGATGCAGGGGCAGCAGTAGAGATCTCCGCTGGTGATGGATGTGCTCTGCGTCCTGCCCTGTGGCGGAAAGAGACCTGCACATGTGATCAAGCTGCATGGAACTATGCACACACACACAGACACACACACAGACACAGACAGATAGACAGACAGACACACACGCACACACACTCACACACGAGTACAGGTGAAACCAGTGAACTCCGATTAAGATGGATGGGTGGTATTGATGTTAGAATTCTGGTTGTGATACTGTACTGTGGCTTTCCAAGATGTTAACTCTTGAGGGAATCTGCATAAAGATTCCATGGGGTCTCTGTTTTATTTTTTACAACTGCATGGGAATCTAGTTATCTCAAAATAAGCTTAATTAAACTGCATATTTCGTTCATCCTTGTAACCCCATTGTGTTGAGCACATAGTGGTGCTCAGTAAATATTTACTGAATGAATGGCGGGGGAGGGGGGAGAGAGAAAGAGAATGAACTTGCATGCATCTGTAAAACAATTCTCTCGTTTGGATCTCAAGAGAAGGATCCAGTCGTTCCTTAAAGCTTAACTAAACTGGCTGATTAAGCCTAGAGTAACAACTTTCATGCTACAAAGTCTACCAGGTCATGTGATCGATTTTGCAGTTATTCGAGACTCCACGTGATTGATTCTCTCATGTTGGTTTTTGATATTATTCCTCCTCCCCCTCAAAATCTCCAAATCTTAGAAGGAGGACAAATTAAAATGCCTTTATGGTAACCGAGTTTCAAGTGTACGAAGTCTCCGTTGGTAGCTCAGAGTCTTGTTTGCTGTAGTTTTTATCTGGGTCTTGCAGTGTAAGTACTCCAGTTTTGTTCTTCTTTCTCAAAGTTAGTTTTGCTATTTAGGTCTTTTTTGTTTCAAAGTGAATTTTAGAAATGGCTTATCAACCTGTGCACAAAAATCTGGGTTTTGACTGGGATTTCATGGAATCTGTGGATCAGTCTGGGGCGTTGACATTGTAACAATACTGAGGCTTCTGAACCGCGAACATGGCATACCCTCTTCTGATATTCTTTAAATCTCTGATCTCTCAACAGTGCTTGGGAGTTCCACTTTACAGGTCTGACGAATCTGTTGTCACATTTATCCCAAAGTATTTCACATTTTAAGTGGTATTTTAAAATTTTCAGTTTCCGGAGTTCCCGTTGTGGCTCAGTGGTTAACGAATCTGACTAGGAACCATGAGGTTGGGGGTTCGATCCCTGGCCTTACTCAGTGGGTTAAGGATCAGGCGTTGCCGATGGCTGTGGTGTAGGTTGCAGACGCGGCTCGGATCCTGCGTTGCTGTGGCTGTGGTGTAGGCCGGCGGCTACAGCTCCTGTTAGACCTAGCCTGGGAACCTCCATATGCTGCGTGTGCAGACCTAGAAATGGGAAAAAGACAAAAATAAAATAAAATTTTCAGTTTCCAAGTGTGTTGTCCATGTGTAGAAATGCTGTTCAATTTTGGATATTTATAATACTTCCGGAGTTCCTGTCCTGGTTCAGTGCAAACGAATATGACTAGTATCCGTGAGAACGCAGTTTCGATCCCTGGCCTCATTCAGTGGGTTAAGGATCCGGCGTTGCCGTGAGCTGTGGTGTAGGTTGAAGATGTGGCTCAGATCCTGCGTTCCTGTGGCTGTGGTGTAGGCTGGTAGCAGCAGTTCTGATTCGATCGCTAGTCTGGGAACCTCCATATGCCTCGGGTGCAGCTCTAAAAAGCCAAAAAAAAAAAAAAATTATACTTCCATTCCATTGACTAAGACTCAGCCACAGCCTCCTTTGCTGCAAGTTTGGCTGGGAACTATCTAGCTGGAAAAGAAAATGAAGCTGATGAATAGCTCACTAGTAATAGCCTAGGTATTGACTTATAATGAAAGTGTTCAGGATTTTAGAAAGTTTCTTGAAAAATTGCCTCCAGGAGAATTTTTTAGGTTTAAATACCTTATAAAGTAAATCATTGTGGAAGAATAGGTATGCTTCACTCGTGGAGTGTAATTTAAAATGTAATGGAATCAAGCATATTCAAGCATATTGAGTATTTGTCGTTGGATGAAGGTGACATTTCAGAACTGCTGAGGTGAACTTGGAGTTGTAACTGAATATAAAATCTGAGCAGCAAAGTAAACATGTTAAGTTTGAGGTATCTGTTAGATTGGAGAGATGTCTGGGCTAGAGATGCAATTTGGGGAAACCACCACCCACCAGAGTCGAGGTAGAAAGGACTGAGTTCCAGGTATTCCTAACTTCCCAAGTCAAGCAGATGAAGTCACAGAGAAGACTGAGCAGGAGGAGGCCCGAGGGTCGGAGGAAATTCAGATCAGTGTAGGAAGTCTGGTGGAGAAGTTTCTCAAGGAGAAAGTAATCACTCACCCACTGACAGGTCATGGAAGACAAGAGCTGAGAAGTCACCATTCACTTCAGCAATGCAGAAGCCATTGGTGACCTTGACAAGAGCAGTTTCAGGGAATTATGGAGGCCAAAGTCTGCTTTAAGGGGATTTACGAGATAAATGGGAGAAGAAGGATTGGAGATAGCAACTGGAGACAACTTTCAAGGGGTTTCGCTCTAAAGATAGGCAGAACAACAAAGTGGAAGCTGGAGGGGGCTGTGGTCAAGAGAGAATTTTTGTCATTGTTTTAAGATTAAAGAACTTAGGAAATGTACACACACACACACACACACACACACACACACACACACGAATGGGAATGATGAAGCAGACAATGCACAAGAGAGGGAGGAGACTCACTGGGACCATGTCTTGGTCTAGGAAGAAGGAATGGGATCTAGTACCTAAGCGGTGGGGCTGCAGGCCAAAGGGAAGTTCAGCCATTGTCCCCGAGGGAAAACCAGAGAGCATGGCCCAGTTGCAGGTCGCCGGATGGCAGGCCACTAAGTTCTCGTCTTCTTGCTTGTGTGGTTTTGTGTAATGACATCAGGGTTGTTAGCTACAGGTGAGGTGGGGAAAGGGATGCAGCAGTCGTCTGGGATGAATGGATGGGGGAGAACCCTGTTATCACGGGGCAGACCACACTGAAGGCTCTCCCAAGGTTATTATTACTATTTGGCTTTTGTCTTTTTAGGGCCAAACCCGCGGCATATGGAGGTTCCCAGGCTAGAGGTCAAATCAGAGCTGTAGCTGCTAGCCTTCGCCACAGCCACAGCAACACCAGATCCGAGCCGCGTCTGTGACCTGTACCACAGCTCATGGCAATGCCAGATCCTTAACCCACCGAGCAAGGCCAGGGATCGAACCCGCAACCTCATGGTTCCTAGTCGGATTCGTTAAACACTGAGCCACGACGGTAACTCCGATTTTTTGTTTTTCTACATAAAAAAATTCCATGGCCTAGGTTCAGATCCAGAGTAGACAATGTTGATTTATCCAAGGTTGGGTTTTCTTAGGCAACTTTGCGGAAATGAAAGACAAAGGAGTGAATTGAAGCTAGCTTAAGAGGGAAGTGAGGACAGGGGCCCCCGAGGGCCAGGGTGGTGGTGGTGGTGGTTGTGTGTGGGGGGAGCAAATAACTGGAAAGTCAGGATATTAGAAGGGTTATCTGTGTGCACACTGAATTTGTGCTCAGAACCCAAGGTCTTATCTCCTATTTTCTAATATCCTTTGCTGCCGTTGGACTCATAACAGTTTTTTGTGTTCTTACTCGGCAAGAGTCTTTTCTTTTATGGCTTGTGTTTCCTAGTCCTTAGTGCTCTCTGAGATTTTCTCCGTGTTATCTTTCATTCCTTTTATTGCATTTAACATTTGAGCCATTATAGTTTTCATTTTCAAGAGTTCTTTCTTGCTTCTGATTAATTTTTTATAGCATCCCTTTCTAGTAAAAAAAAAAAGTTGTGTTTTTTCTTCTCTTTGGGACTTGTTATACCACAGATGCATCAGAATATGGTTCTTTTTCTCCACTAAGTTTCTATTTGCACCTCAGGTATTATATTTTTATACGTTATTTTCTCCCAAGTGATGAAGTATATTGTGTCATATAGTTAACTTTTAATTATCTTTTTATTTTAGGTATCCAAAAGTAAAGATGGAAAAGAACAAAGCGAAACTGTATCACCGTCCGAAGATGAAACATTCTCCTGGCCAGGTCCCAAAACAGTTATGTTGAAAAGAACATCTCAAGGCTTCGGTTTTACATTGAGGCATTTTATTGTTTATCCCCCAGAGTCTGCAATTCAATTTTCATATAAGGTAAGAGACATAATTAAAGTAGAATACAAGGCAATTCCTGTCTCCTTCTTGTCTTCCTCTCATCCTG
Source organism: Catagonus wagneri (assembly GCA_004024745.2). Classification (NCBI taxonomy): domain Eukaryota; kingdom Metazoa; phylum Chordata; class Mammalia; order Artiodactyla; family Tayassuidae; genus Catagonus; species Catagonus wagneri. Next base: position 5,194,167 of record PVHT020000059.1, read on the forward strand.
TCTTCCTTCTGTCTTAAAAGAATTAGGTGTATATCTGCATCGTTATTAGATTTTTCCAAATTTTAGATATTTTTCTACTTTCTGGACCAAACACTTCAGTATCCTCTGAAAGATCATACTGATGATGAACTCCAAATCTTTTTTACAAGAACCTCTAATTCTAAACTTGATTCTGCTTTTTCTAGTACACAGCTATTTTTCTAACATCTAGAAAGGTGGTGAGTTTTCTGAGCAGACTATGCAGAGGAAATAGTTTGTTAAAATATTTGGACAATTATAAAAAGTTACAGGAATTAGGCTGATACTTAACTTTCAGTATGATGAGTTTAAAAACACAGCTTTCACTAGAGTGAGTTGCATGACTATGCTTCAGCGTATAGAATATGGTCTAATAAGAGGCAGCGTGGAATAATCATGATGGCGGCTGAAATCCTGAGTACTTGTTCTGTGCTCTCTGTTTTTCATGAGCGTTATCTCACTTTATTATTAGCCCCATGTAACAGATGTGGAAACTGTTCTGAGTCATATATGGAGTAAGTGGTGGACCAAGGATTTGAACTTGGCCAATGTGAATGCCTAATGCTTAACCATTAGACAGCAGTGTAATGGACATAATGACATTCAGAAGACTTGGGAGACTTTGGCCAAACCCCTTACCTTTATTTTTTTGGCCTCTAGATTTCCATTCTAATTTGAGGGAATTGAACTGCAAGATTAGAAAACACAAAATCCTTTCTAATTCTAAAACTCTTTGAATCTAGGACTTTTAAAATGTAGTGTTGGATTGTTTCTGGAGACCACACTCTTTTTATTATATCTTTGCTAAATATTTCTTTCCAGTAAGATGTCTTAGAAGCTTTTAAAAGTACTGAAGAGTTTTTAAGAATTATGAATAATTGTTAGCTTTGGAATTAAAATGTACCATTTTGATGTTCCTGAAATATATAAAATAGTTGAACTGAACTCCCTGTGAATCTGCTTTATCTTAAAATGTCTTAAATAGTATTACTTAGGTTTTAGGTCACCTATGAGAATAACTGAAAATTTAGGAGTCCCTTTCTTGGAGCTCCTGTTGTGGCTCAGCAGATCGAGAACCTGCCATAGTATCCATGAGGATGCGGGTTTGATCCCTGGTCTCTCTGCCTCAGTGGGTTAAGGATCCAGTGTTGATCAAGCTACAGCATAAGCCGCAGATGTGGCTCAGATGCAGCATTGCTGTGGTTGTGGTGTAGGCCTGCAGCTGCAACTCCAGTTCCATCCCTAGCCTAGGAGCTTCCATATGCTGCAGGTGTAGCTGAAAACTAAATAAGTAAATACCTTTCTTTAATTACATGTTAAGAATTTTTTTTTTTTGGGTCTTAGTTTTTTTTTGAGGAAGAGCTTTGGGTCACGATGAACACATATGTAGTACAAATTTTTATAAGATAATTTCACCAAACACAGCTTTAAGACGCATTATTTTGTTATTGTTATTGCTGGAAAATAGCTCTAAAGATTTTAGTAGTGCCATGTAACTGTTAACAGGACAGTCTTTGCGGTCAGAGGGCCTGGGTTTGAGTCCCTTCTCTGGTCCTTGTTGGCTTTGTGACCTTGGGTGAGTCCCCTGACGGACCGTGACGGCACCTTCCTCACAGGTGTCTGTGTTGATTAAGTGATAACAGTGCCTGTAAAACAGGACAGGACTTGGCAGGCAGCAATGGCTCAGGAACCTCAGCTATTAATGCTGTTATTTAATTTAGCACAGGTGTTCTTGCAACTAGGTCTCAGTCTTGTAAATTTTACATGGAAAATATAAATGGAAATCTTTTCAATTATAGAAATGTGTTCATTCTCTTCAAAGGAGTGTATAAAAATACTGTGTAACTTTCAGAAAGTGTGCAATTAATACAGCAATGTCTTTATTATGGTTACATAGCTAGCAACCTTGGCAGTCTCAGAACAGGGCTTATAACCAGGAAAAAATATGTATATATTTGAGCAGCCAAAATAAAGTTCAAAAATTATGTAACAAATTATCAGCCCTTCACTAGATGTGTTTTCCTTTCCATAGTACATTGTAGTTTTCATTTGATAGAGGCTCAAAAATTTTTGAATAAATGTATTTTTATGCTAGTTTTTCGAAGTTGCTTTTCTCATTTCCCAGCTAGAGGCAGATAACATGGCAGCAAGACAGCCTGGTGGCAGTGAAAGCAACCAAATCTATAAACCTCAAAAGTGAATACAATAAATACATAGCAATTTGGAACCAGTTTATACATAGACAGTTCTGGGTCCTATAACAGCTCCTCTAGACACATTTTTTTTTTTGGCTGCACCCACCACATGCAGAAGTTCCGGGGCCAGGAATAGAACCCTCACCACAGCAGTGACTTGAACCACTGTAGTGACAACACAGGATTCTTAACTGCTAGGCCACCAAGGAACTCCTAAAGACACATTTTTTTAAAGATACAGCACAGAAGTGATGACTAGCCTGCCCCCTCTTCCAAATACTGGGTTCATCTATGTAGCTACTTCCTCCTGGCAGCTCTCCTTGAATGTCTGTTTTTGACATCTTAGATTCAGTATGTCAAAAACGCAACTTCCAGTGTCCCCCTCCCTCGTAAGCTGGCTTTATCCACAGCCTTCCTGCCACCATTTGTGAGCACCTGATTCTTCTGGCAAAAGGCAGTTAATGAGACTGTAATTGGCACATTTTGGGGAGAGCAGTTTGAATTGAATTGAGCCTTGCTGTGACTTCACCAGTTATAAATATATTCATACATGAATATGTATTTTATATTTTGTAGGATGAAGAAAATGGGAACAGAGGAGGTATGTTATAAAAGTTTTAATTTTTCTCTGAATGTTTCTCTACCCATGTTCTTCCATTCTTTAAGTAATATTAAATGAAACTCTATAGTTTTGGAGTCCAGTTATATAACAATCCTTTGATGTGAGAGTCATGGAAATTAAATGTTTTTACTGTAGACTTCAAAATTTTCTGGATTCCATTGTCTCATCAGATGAACACAATGATTTTATTGTCAATTATTTGTTATGTGGGGAAACATGTCATATGATTCCGAGGGAAGTAATTTCTGAGATTTTTTTTAATTCAATTTGTCATCTTTTAAATTTAGTGATTAAAAAAAATTTTAGTGTATGTTTTATCTGATAGGTTTATTCATTCAGATATTGAGAAGTAGAGTGTTTTGGTTCTTGTATTGGTCTTACTCTTGATTTAAATATACTTAATGAACTTAAAGGGAAAATCAGCCTGAGGATAGGGTTATTTTTTTAAAAACTGTCATTTTTTTGGTTTTAATTTTATATGAGCTTTAATAGTTAAAATTTATACACAGTAAAAGCATCCATTTTAAAAACTTATTTCTTGATAACTTTAGATGTTTTAAAATGTAAGAATAGTGAAGAGTTTACATATAGCTTTCATTCAGTTTCCATTAATGTGAAAAATGTACGACTATGGTATAGTTAACAAAATTAAGACATTAGTGTCGGTCTGACACTCCCATGTAAGCTACGGAATTTATTTGGATTTTGCCCCATTTCTGTTCCCGGGTTCCACATTGCGTCCACTTGTCATGTGCCCTTGATGCTTCTAGTCTGTGAGAGCACCTCAGCCTTTGCTTGTTATTTACGGCCTTGATGCTTTCGAGCAGTACCGGTCAGTTGTTTGTAGAACGTCCTTCAATTTGGTTTTGTTTTGATGTTATCATTAGTTTGAAGTTACGCATTTTTTTTTTTGCAAGAATGCCACATTTGCTTGTAGTTTAAGTGTGGTGTTAAACTTAAGGTTTGGTTTTGATAAATACGTAACTTGGAAAACTGCCATTTCCAATCAAAATGTGATATCACAAAGAACCTTTCCATCATTCTGTCAAGTTCCTCCGTGCAGCTTTGCTATCGAAACTTTGCTGGCGCTAGACAATCACCGATTAGCTTTCTGTCACAATGGGTGAGTTTTGTCTCCTCTAGAATTTCTTATAAACAGAATAATACAGTATACTCTTGCATCTTTCATTTGGCATAATATTTTTTGATACTCACCATATTGTACCTGTAGGTGCTTAATAATACTGCCTTTTCTTTTTTTTTCTGAGTGGTTTTCCCTTGCAAGACTATACCATAAATTGTTTATCTAGTTCCCTGTAAATGAGCCTTTGTAATACCTATATCTGATTTGAGGTCTTGGAATAGTTATATTAAGGGTTAAAATGAGAGGATAATGATTTCTTTTAGCGCTATCAAAAATAATCTGAGCGTGGGGCGCGGGTGGGACACTGTATAGTTATCATGGTTGTGCAAGGTGGGCCACTCCTGTGTCACCATCTGTCATACACTAGGCTCAGGATGGATTCCAAATGTTACTTGGCCTTAGTGGGGAAAGGGAAAACTGACAAAACCAGCATCAGCAAGAGAGGGAAGACGTGAGTCCTTTATCTCCCCCTTATCCTACAGAATGACGTCCTGATGCCCCACAACATACCAGACACACAGCACTTAGAGGTTCATGCCTCTCATGTTCCAGTTTCCACTGGGAGAAATGCACTTCTAATAAATGTAGAAGGACTTGGTTGTAAAACTTTACTATGCAGATGGTTCTCTCTCTGACATAGCTCACTGAAGTGAACAGATTTCATTACACGCTTTGATTGGAGAGAACAGACTTAAACATTTGTAAGGGAAAACTTGAAGATCTAGATCTAACAGAAGGAGGTTTGGAGAGGCAGGATAAAGTGAGACTAAGGGGTGTGATCTGGGGAAAATTACAATTTAAATACCATTGTATTTATTACTTTATATGTGTGTATATATATTTTGCTTTTTAGGGCCACTCATATGGCATATGGAAGTTCTCAGGCTAGGTGTTGAATCGGAGCTGCAGCTGCTGGCCTACACTGCAGCCACAGCAATGCTTGTTCCAAACTGCATCTGTGACCTATACCACGACTCACTGCAACGCCAGATACTTACCCCACCTAATGAAGCCAGGGATTGAACCTGCATTTTTATGGATACTAGTTGGTTTCGTTACTGCTGAGCCACAATGGGAACTCCTATTAATTTATGTTTAATCTCATTCAAAATAAGGGCTTGTGTTCACATGCAAAGATAAAAATAAGATTAAAAATTTCATGGGGGGGGAACGAATTTAAATGACATTCTGGAGGTTTAGTATATACCAAGTGCATATGTAGATTCTACACTTATCAGAGATGGGCTGTAAATTGCTTTTGAGCTTTTTCAGTGGCAAAAAGAGAGAGGAAGGAAGGAGGGAGGGAAGAATAATAACTTAAGGATTCACATTATCCGTAAGAAAACAACATCCAGTTTGCACTAAAGTCTGAGACAGCTTTCTCCTATGGTTCCTCCTAATGGAAAACAAGGAATAACATGGTAGGTAATATCCTCAATACCATCCGTCTACATGACTGTTTTTTAGCAGATCCTTCCATGTAAGCTGATTTCAAAACCCCATGGTCCAATTAGTGTAAAGAGCTTCTCAGGTGGGGACAGTTTTCTCCCCAGGGAATACATGGCAACGTTAGTAGATGTTTACGGTTGTCACAATTAGGGGTGAAGGGAGGGTGTGCTGCTGGCATGTAACAGGGAGCGGTCAGAGATGCTGGGGAGAGTCCTGCAGTGCACAGGACTCCCCTCCCCTCAACAAAGAATTATCTGGCCCCAAATATTAATAGTACTGATGTTGAAAAACCTGGGATTATAGTGATGGACACCAAAGCAATGCCCCGACTGTACAAGTCTCCAAGAGTCTGGCTTGATCTGGTGACAATACTCAGACCATTTAGAAGGATGGATATTCAAATTCAAGACTACATAGCCAGTGATTTTTAATGATTATTATCCCTCAGAACCAAATTTTGATCTGAATTGAGTTACCACTATAGTTGAGGTTAACCATTCTATTGGCATTGCATGTTGTCAATGAAGGAATAAAGATAGGTAGGAAAAACATTACAGCTTAAGAAAAATAATGTATTAATAATTAGAAGATAAACTAGAAAATAGCTAAAAGGAAAAAACTTTTAAAAAGTAAATATTTGAAATGCAATAAACTTAACATCTGTAATCTAACAGATTGGGGGAGAGAATAATTATAAGCTCAGTTAACAAACTATTTAATTTAAAAGACTAATAGGAGTTCCCATTGTGGCTTAGTGGTAATGAACACAGCTAATATCCTTGAGGACGCAGGTTTGATCCCTGGCCTTGCTCAGTGGATTAAGGATCCAGCGTTTTCAGTGAGCTGTGGTGGAGGTCGCAGATGTGGCTCACATCAGGTGTTGCTGTGGCTGTGGTGTAGGCCAGCAGCTGCAGCTCCAATTTGACTCCTAACCTGGGAACTTCTATATGCCACGGGTATGGCCCTTAAAAAAAAAAAAATTGAAAAGACTAATAGAATAATTAAAATAAACACAATATAACTGGGAGTTCCCATCATGGTCTAGTGGAGACAAATCCAACTAGGATCCATGAGGATGCAGATTTGACCCTTGGCCTCGCTTAGTCAGTTAAGGAATCTGTGTTGCTGTGAGCTGTGGTGTCAGTTACAGACGCAGCTCGGATCCCATGTTGCTGTGGCTGTGGTGTAGGCTGGCAGCTGTAGCTCCAAATTGACTCTTAGCCTGGGAACTTTCATATGCTGCGGGTGTGGCCCTAAAAAGCAAAAACAAACAAACAAACAAACAAAAAACACCCACAATATAACTAAGGTGGAGCTTTTTAGTTTGAAGTACAGTTTTTTATTTTTTTTTAAATAAATTTTATTGGAGTATAGTTGACTTAGAAAGTTATTAGTTACAGGTACACAGCAGAGTATATCAGTGATACATACGCATATACATGTATCCATTCTTTTCCAGATTCTTTTCCCATGCGTGCTATTACACAGTATTGAGTAAATTACCCTGTGCTATAAGTAGGCCTTTGCTGCCTACCTGTTTTATATATAGTAGTGTGTATATGTTATTCTCAACCCCCTAATTTATCCCTCACTTCCCAGTATTTCCCCTTTGGTGACCATGATTTTGGTTTCAAAAATCTAAGTCTTTTTCTGTTTTATAAGTTCTTTTGTATCATTTCTGTTAAGATTCCACGTATTAGTGATCTCATGTATTTGTCTTTCTCTGTCTTACTTCACTTGGTATGAGAATTTCCAGGTCCATCCATGTTGCTACAAATGGCATTATTTCATTCTTTTTTATGGCTGAGTAGTATTCCATTGTATATGTGTACCACGTTTTTCTTTATCCTTCCCTCTGTTGATGGACATTTAGGTTGCTTCCATATCTTGGCTATTGTAAATAGTGCTACAATGAACATTGGGGTGCGTGCATGTTCTTGAATTGTGGTTTTCTCTCAGATAGATGTCCAGGAATGGGACTGTTGGATCATATGATTGTTCTATATTTGGCTTTTTGAGGAGTCTCCATATGGTTTTCCATAGTGACTGCACCAATATACATTCCCACTGATAGTGAAAGAGGGTTCTGTTTTCTCCATACCCTCTCCAACATTCATTGTTTGTAGACTTTCTGATAATGGCTGATCTGACTGGTGTGAGATGGTACCTCGTTGTTTTGATTTGCATTTCTCTAATAATTAGTGATGTTGAGCTTTTCATGTGTTTTTTTTAGGCCATGTGTATGTTTTCTTTGTAGAAATGGCTATTTAGTTATGCTCATTTTTTGATTGGGTTTTTTTTTTAATATATTTAGCTGCATGAGTTGTTGGTATATTTTGGATATTAATCCCTTGTTAGTCATTTCATTTGCAAATGTTTTCTCCCATTCTGTGGGTTGTCTTTTTGTTTTATTTATGGTTTCCTTTGCTGTGCAAAAGCTTTTAAGTTTAATTAGGTCCCATTTGTTTATTTTTGTTTTTATTTTTATTACTCTAGGAGGTGGATCAAGAAAGATTTGCTGTGATTTATGTCAGTGTTCTGCCTATGTTTTCTTCTAAGTGTTTTATAGTATCCGGTCTTATGTTTAGGTCTTTAATCCCTTTTGAATTTATTTTTTGTGCATGGTGTTAGAGAGTGTTCTTTTTTTTTTTTTTTTTTTTGGTCTTTTTGCCTTATCCAGGGCTGCACCCGCGGCATATGGAGGTTCCCAGGCTAGGGGTCTAACAGGAGCTGTAGCCGCTGGCCTTCGCCACAGCCACAGCAACAGCAACGCGGAATCCGAGCCGCGTCTGCAACCTACACCACAGCTCATGGCAACGCCAGATCCTTAACCCACTGAGCAAGGCCAGGGATCGAACCTGCAACCTCATCGTTCCTAGTCGGATTTGTTAACCACTGAGCCACGACGGGAACTCCAGAGAGTGTTCTAATTTCATTCTTTTACATGTAGCTGTCCAGTTTTCCCAGCCTCACTTACTGAAGATAACTAAGGTTTTAAAATAAGAGAAATACAAATTCAAGCACCTTAACTCCTGCAAAACAAGGTCCATCAAAACAAGATTATAAAATCCAGAACATCTGTTTGTCTTCTTCCTAAGAAGAAGAATATGAAAAGCTCTGCAAATACTTAAGAAATTATTTTATGATATACTTTTGGAGTTCTAGTTGTAGCTCAGTGGAAATGAATCTGACTACCATCCATGAGGACGCAGATTCAATCCCTGACCTCGCTCAGTGGGTTAAAGATCTGGCGTTGCTGTGAGCTGTGGTGTGGGTCACAGATGTGGATTGGATCCTGTGTTGCTGTGGCATAGACCAGCAGCCACAGCTCGGACTAGACCCCTGGCTTGGGAACCTCCATATGCTGCGGGTACGGCCCTAAAAAGATAAAAAAAAATAAATAAATAAAATATGATATGTTTTTAGCATACTTGGAAGGAGAACAGCTTGATTATTTTTTGAAGGGTGGTATAAGTTAACATATGATTGGGGACTTAATCTTTATCAGGAATCATATTATATGTTATTACCCTGTTTAATCCTCACTATAATGCTGTGAGGTGTGAGATTCCCATTTTGTAGATGAGGAAACTGAGGCTGAAGAAGATGCAGAGTAACTTGCCCCAGATGACACTGCTAAGTGACAGAGCCGGACTTTGAAATCAGACGTGTTCAGCCCTCAAGTCCATCTCCTTTGTCTTCTGCTGCCAAACTTCTGTGACTTAAAACAATAGTTTGACTTACGTAGCATCAAGAATTAGGAGATAAATATAGGATGTATTTACGATGTTAGGAAATGAACTCTGTGAGATGTCCCTGTGTTGAGGAAGTTAAAAACAAGGAAACCTGTTCCATAGTTGAGAACACTTAAGGGCAAGGAATTCACACAAATGCCAGGAAAACAAACACTAGGTTTAGAGACGCTCCCCCCCAACCCCAACACCTTACAGGAGCAACCGTTGCTTGTTACTCAGTTAGGAATACGTGGCTGGCAGTGGACCTGGGAAGTTAGTGGGTTTAAAGAGTTCCTTGTGCGAGGTGTCCTTTAGCCCCCCAGGGCCAGGCTTGCTTTCGTCGTCCCAGTTGGTAGCAGGAGGTGCAGGGTAGTCTACAGAGGCCTACTCAGCTTACGTTTAGTACCCCGATTCATTCCATTTCAGTTCAACTAATCAGATCATCTATCAGAACACTTTCTATGTGAAAAAATTTCTATTGACTTGTGAGCAATTTTTGGAGGGGGGTTGTTTGTTTTGTTTTTTGCTTTTTAGGGCCACACCATATGGAGGTTCCCAGGCTAGGGGTCCAATCGGAGCCACAGCTGCCAGCAACAGCCACAGCAACTCGGGATCCGAGCTGCGTCTGCGACCTACACCACAGCTCGTGGCAACGCTGGATCCTTAACCCGCTGAGCGAGGCCAGGGATCGAACCCCGCAACCTCATGGTTCCTAGTGGATTTGTTTCTGCTACGCCAGGACGGGAACTCCTTGTGACCAATTATTTATAGAACCATTTTTAAAACACGGACTATTTAGAAAACAGACTTCATGTAATCTTTTGATTCAACTGAATGTTTTGGTATTTATTTTACAGTCTCTTTTCCTTTTCTGACTTATTTTCAGGCATACTGAGATTATGAAATTCTTTTATATGAGTTTTGTTTTAATGAAATGGAATCCCAGCCTCCAGTGTAATAACCCAAGTCAGAGCCTAGAATCACTGGGGAGAAAATAATTGCCAGAATTTTATTCAAGATCCTAAGAGATCTGTTGTGTTACCAAAAATTCTCTTAAACAGTTGAAAGATATTGTTTTGGTGTTTTTGTTCCTTTTGGCAATTTAGTGGAGTCTCTTTGCCACTTAATTTTCTGACTGTTCTCTTTAGCCAACTTTTCTGTTCTGTTATATATTATTTCTCATAATTTGTATATGTATGTACTCTCTTCTGTTTTAAAGACTTTTCCCCCTCCTTGGTTAGTTTTCTGCACTATAATGCAAATATTGTTTACCAGGAAAAGGCCAATAAAGTAGGAAAATATTTTTTGGTGATAATGATGCTGGTGGGTAATTGCTGTGTTACTAACATCCTGTTAGCCCTTAAATCATAAATTTTTTTTTATAAAAAATTAAGGATAATTGAAGGTTGGAAGTTCCTGTCGTGGCTCAGTGGAAATGAACCCAGCTAGTATCTGTGAAGATATGGGTTTAATCCCTGGCCCTGCTCAGTGGGTTAAGGATCTGGTGTTGCCATGAGCTGCAGTGTAGGTCACAGATGTGGCTGGGATCTGGCATTGCTGTGGCTGTGGTGTGTGGAGGCCTGCAGCTTTAGCTCTGATTTGACCCCTAGCCTGGGAACTTCCATATGCTGCATTTGAGGCTCTTAAAAAAAAAAAAAGAAGAAGAAGAATTGAAGGTTGGAGTTCCCACTTGGCACAGTAGGTTAAGAACCTGACTGCAGTGACTCCAGCCGCTGTGGAAGCAGGGGTCTGATCCCTGGCTTGGAAATTTCTATATGCCAAGGGTAGGACCATTAAAAAGAAAAAAAGAAAAAAGAATAATTGAAGGTGTGTAACTACCACTATTTCCAAAATGTATATATTATTTTGTTAGGTGCTTCAATAACTGTTGGATTTCCACTTTAGTATTAAAGTTTATATTCAAGCATGTTAATAGGAGAAGAAAACTCTGGGAATTCTGTGAACTTTCTTAGTAAACTTTTTTCCCCCTCACACCTGTGGTTTATAGAAGTTCCCAGGCTGGGGGTTGAACCTGTGTTTTAACAGCAACCCCAAGCTTCCACAGAAATAATGCCAGATCCATAACCCACTGTGCCACAGCAGGAACTCCAGTAGTAAGCATTTCTATTTTGTGATTGCAATCATTTCTAATTAAATAGCACTCTAGTCTGTGTTACGGTTTTCTAGTGAACAACATTTTAGTGTCAAGAAATAGAACCCCCCCCACCCCAGGCCACCTCACGAAAGATGTGTTAATCCTAAAAAACCTACAGAGCATCTCCAAACTGAAAGTCAGATGCTCTAGAATATCCAGGGTGCTAAAGACACCAGAATTAGGACCTGGAAAGCTATTAAATAAATACAGAGTAACAACAACAAAATCTTGACATAAGATCTTCCAGAGGCCCAAACGCTTCTGTTTCCAGAATGATTTAAATGATTGTCACAGTTAATTTTGATGATACCTGATTGTCTCAGGTGCTGACTGGTGTAGACAGTACAGCCCTCACTATATCTTCTTCCTTCCTCTCTCATCATCCTAATTCCAAGTTCCGCAGGAGAGAAATCTAAGTGGCCTCATTCATCATGTAATGAACAGCACTCACTGTGTTTAGAGAGCAAATGCTCCTCAGTTTAATGAAGAGCTAAGTTCTGTAAAGCTGAGAAAATTGAGTATATTTTATGCTATTGATTTCCACTAATAGGTTGGAAACCAATTCCCTCAGGATAATATAACATTAAAATGGGGGCCTGAAAATTGGATGGAAGAAGACATTCTTATTATGGGTAGTCTGTGGTCTGTGGTGTAGGGGTGGGTTGTCAGAACTGTGTTCATGTTACTTTCGAAACGTAGCAAAGCTAACCGAGTAGGCTCCATGGAACTTAGCCTTTATTTGGGAAGGAGCATTAACTGAACCTCTTAGGGTCCATTTTTAACAGTATTGACAGTAAATTACTTGAGTTTTGAGTTTCTGTGGTAGCTAGGTAAATATCCAAATTACTTGCATTTTTTAAACAATTTTATTGGAGTATAATTGATTTACAGTGTTGTACTAGTTTCAGGTGGACAGCAGAGTGAATCAGTCATACAAATTAATACATTTTTCTTTTCTCCCATATAGGTTATTACGAACTATTGAGTAGATTTTCCTGTGCTATATAGTAGGTTCTCATTAAGAGTTGCATGTTTTTGTTAACATTCAGTTCTGTTCAGTTGAACAACCACAGATATCTTAAACTGTCTTAAGGATATTTTATTTTATTTGACTGTGCCTGCAGCAAACAGAAATTCCCAGGCCAGGAATAGAATCTGCACCAGAGCAGTGACCTGAGCCATAACTATGACAATGCCAGATCCTTAATGCCTAGGCCACCAGGGAACTCCTTAAGGATATTTTAGAACGTAGAAGTAGTGATGATCCATGATAACGATGGTGGTGGTGGTGGTGACAGGTGGTGATGGGAGTAGCCAGCTCATAATGTGTCAGACGCTGTTCTGACATACTCTGTAGATTAACTCATCTGATCATCAGAACAAGTTTCTGAAGTGGATTTATTATCACCTCCTGTTCTTAAGATGAGGAAACTGAGGCCCAAGGTGTTGAAGTAAGTTAGCAAGTGGCAGAGTTGGACTACAAACTCAGGCAATCTGACTCTAAGGTTTCCTCTCAGTTTCTGCCCTGGCTTCTCAGAAGGACCTTTGACTCTCAGATAATTCATTCCTGAAAATGTCTAAGAAAAAGGGTTCGGTTCCCTTGAAAATCAAAGCAGTTAAAAGATCACTGATTCAATTTTCAGGTAGCAATTTTGCTAACATAGTATTAACATACCGTCCTTGTTGTTTTCTTCATCTTTGTAATTGAACACGTACTACTGGCTTAAATCTTCTGAGCTTAAGGATTAAAGCATTATTGCTTTAATGCCTGCATCTGGTTTTCAGCTTTGATTCAGTTATATTATGACTGATAACACTTTTTTTAAACTTATTTTTGTGAAATAAGGCACCTTTAGGTATTTAAATAATCCAATGATTATTTAATATGAATAACAAACTATGAACATTTCTATATAAATATTTTCACAGGCATGTTTCACTGATTTATGGTAAATCAGTGAAACATGCCTGTGAAAATATTTATATAGAAATGTTCATAGTTTGTTATTCATATTAAATAATCATTGGATTGATGATACCTAAATATTAATCAGCCTATGAATTGATGACCAAGTTGTGGTATACTCTTGGACCACACACGGCGTGGTGGATCAGTCTAGAAAACATTTCTTTTATTGAGTTGGAATTAATATAAAATTCACCATTTTCAAGTGAACAATTTGGTGACGTCTAGTGCAGAATGAAAGTAACCTGTATACAGTGTGCTCCCTCTATCTAGTTCCAAAACATCCCTTCACTCCAGAAGGAAACCCATGTCCAGTGAGCATTCACTGTTCTCTACTCCCCTACGTCGCTGGCAACCACTGACCTGTTTTCTGTCCCCATAGACTTAACCTATTCTGGATGTTTCATATAAATGGAATCATAGAATGTGTAACCTTCTTCGTATAGCTTCTTCCACTTAGTGTAATGTTTTTGAGGTTTGTCCATGTTTTGCTTGTATAAATATCTCATTCCTTTTTCTGGCTGGGTCCTATTACATGGTATGTGTATACCACAGTTTGTTTATCCGTTCATCCATTTGACGGACATTTGGGCTCTTTCCACCTTTTGACTATTGTGATTAGTGCCGCTGTGAACATGCACGTACAAGTATTTGTGTTTGCTGCTTTTAATTCTTTGAGGTATATACCTAGGAGTTGAATTGCTGGGTCGTATGGTAATTCTGTTTTTAATGTTTTGAGGAACTGCTAAGCTGTTTTCCACCGCAGCTGCACCATTTTTACATTTCCATCAGCAGTCTGTGAGGACCCCCTATTTCTCCACGTCCTCACCGGCATATGTTGTTTTCCATTTTTGTATTACAGCCAACATAGTGAGTATAAAGTGGTATCTCATTTTGGTTTGCTTGGTATTTCCTTAATAACTAACGATATTGGAGTTCCTGTCATGGTGCAGTAGAAACAATCTAAGAACCATGAGGTTGAGGGTTCAATCCCTGGCCTTGCTCAGTGGGCTAAGGATCCGGCATTGCCGTGAGCTGTGGTGTAGGTCACAGACACGTCTCAGATCTGGTGTTGCTGTGGCTGTGGTGTAGGCCGGCAGTTGTAGCTCTGATTAGACCCCTAGCTTGGGAACCTCTATATACCATGGATGTGGCCCTAAAAAGACAAAAATAAAAAATGTTGAGCATCTTTTCATGGGCTTGTTGGCCATTTTTATATCTTTGGAGTGATATCTGTTCGAGTCCATTGCCCATTTTTTAATTGGGCTGTTCGTCTTTCTGTTTTTAAGTTGGAAGTGTTCTTTATATATTCTGAACACTAGGTCTTTATCAGATACATGATTTGCATATACATTCGCATTCTATAGGTTGCCTTTCTTTCTTTTTCTCCCCCCCCCCTTTTTTTTTAAAGGTATATAGCTGCATCTGCGGCATATGGAAGTACCCAGGCCAGGAGTTGAATCTGAGCCTGCAGCTGTGGCAGTGCTGGATCCTTAACCCACTGCACTGGGCTGGGGATTGAACCTGTGCTTCCTCAGTGACCTGAGCCACTGAGGTCAGATTCTTAACACAGTGCTCCACAGTGGGAACTCCTTATTTTCTTGATAATGTCCTTTGATGCACAGTATTTTAAATTTTGATGAAATCTCATTTACCTGCTTTTATTGCTCGTGCTTTTCCCGTCAAACTCGTTTTCATTAGTGATATCATTGGATTCCATTTCTGTGAAACTCAGTAAAAGGCAAATCTAAACAAATCTATGGTCACCTGAATTGACTGGGAAGGGGCATAAGGGAAATTTTGGCTTGATGGAAACGGCCTATATCTCGATCGTGTCGGTGGTTGCCTGGGTGTATACATTTGTCAAAACTTAACTAACTGTGCATTTAAGTGTGGGTATACATTATCTTAGGTTATAATAAAGTTGATTTAAAACAAGAACAGATGTGGTTTAGGAATTCAGTCTACTGTTGATGGAAATTTAGATTTTTTTTCAATGTTTAGCTATTTCAAACAATGCAGCTGTGAGCATCCTTATTTCGTGTACTTTGTACATGTATGTATTCAGTTCTAGCGGGTTTTACGTCTGGGAGTGGCATCACTGAGTCACAGGTACGCATACAGTCAATTGAGTAGATACTGCTAAAAAGTTTTCCAAAGTGCTTATGCCAGTTCACCTACCCACCAACAGGGTAGGAGAATTCTGGTTGCCCCATGTTTTCACTAACACTTGGCATTTGTCAGTCTTTTAAATTTTATCCATTCTAGTGGGTGTATAGTGGTGTTGAATTCGGGTTATTTTAAAATTTCTTAAAACTGGTGAAGTCGATTACCTTTTTATATGGTTTTTAAATATTAGTCCTTTTTAAAATAACAAACTTGTAGGAGTCTTTATTCTTAATGAATATTTTTTTATATACATATAGCAGACATTCAGCTGTGACTTGCCTTTCAATTTCTTACCAGTAATTCTGATAAGGGAAGTTCCTAAGTTTAGTCCAAATTATCAGTCTTTCCTTTTATAGTTAATACTTTGAGTGCTCTGGAAGAAATTTTTTTCTATTCCATGGTCATAAGGTTTTCTCCTGTGTTATCTTCATTTTTTTTTAAACAATTCAGCTGTAATTGATTGTTTTTATGTGTGATAAAGGAGCAAGGTTAATTTTTTCCCCATATGCATTGGGCCTGGCACTATTTCGTGAAAAGTCTGTATGTTTTCTACCGCTCTGTAATAGCATCCTTTTTTTTTTTGCCTTTTTCTAGGGCCGCACCTGTGGCATATGGAGGTTCCCAGGCTAGGGGTCCAATCAGAGCTGTGGCTGCCGGCCTACACCACAGCCACAGCAACGCCGGATCAGAGCTGTGTCTTTGACCTACACCTCAGCTCACGGCAATGCCGGATCCTTAACCCACTGAGCAAGGCCAGGGATCAGACATGCAACCTCATGGTTCCTAGTCGGATTCGTTAACCACTGAGCCACAACGGGAACTCCATGTAATAGCATCTTGATCGTAAAGTCTCTGTGTATGTACAGGCCTGTTTCTGGACATTACTTTATGCTAGGGGTTGGCCTGTGGCTCATCTCTGTACAACTACTGAACTATGAATTGTTCTGTATTTTTAAAGAATTGTTTTAAAAAACAAGAATATGTGAGAGTCTGTACAAGTCCTGCAAAGGCTAAACTATGTGCCATCTGGCCCTTTACAGCAGAGTCTGCCAAACTCTGTTTTGTTCCATTGGTCACTTTCTTTGCAACAAGGCTGTGATCTTAATTACTGTAGGTATATAATAAGTGTTGCCGTTAGGTAGAGTAAGTCTTCCATTTTTGTTTTCAAGATTGAATGAGCTGTTCTTGTCCATTTACAGTAACACACAGACACACAGACACACACAAATCCTGCTGGACTTTTGATTGGCACTATATTATTTATAGTATTTGAATATATGGAAATATTTGAAATATTGAATCTTCCAATCTGTTAATGTGGTGTATTTCTCCCATGAATGAGTTCTGAATTTTTCTGCATCCTTTGGTTTTTTTTTTCCTTTAATCTCTTAATATAGTGAATTATATTGATTTATGTTTTAAATGTTAACCAACTTTGCATAACTGCATAAACCAAGATACTTGCTAATGCGTGTTACTTTTTATATATTATCAGATTTGATTTTCTTTTTTATTTAGAATTTTTGCATCTCTGTTCAGAGAATGCTTTCACATAAAGGTGGACCTTGGTTTTTTTGATATGTGGCATATCGCTTTGGGTTCTCTGAGAAGCAGATGCAAAGATGGAACAGTGGTAAGACACGATTAGACATGGCGGAGATTTATTGAGGGGAGTGCCGGTGGAAGGGAGCAGGGAACGAGGAGGAAGCCTTTCAGCCTGTGGTACAAGTCTCACACCTGTGAAAGAAGAGAAATACGGAAAGACTTGGTAGGAAGGACCTCAGACTGCAGCACAGTTCCGAAAAGGCCACAGAGGCGTGCCCAAGCCACCACTGCCCCTCAGTAAAGGAATTCTGCTGTGGGCGGGGAGTGGTATGTCCTCTCTGGGAACACAGTGTTGGGTGCAAGCTGGGGCTGTCAGTCACCTCTGTCCCTGTGGCAGTTCTCTTGCGGCAATCTGAGCAGCTCACCACCATCCTTGATGGCACTGGCTTTCTACCTCATCACCCTGCTCACAGGTTGTATTCCTTTGGAGGCCCCAGCGAGAAGCACAGGCTGGCCCTGGTACCCATTTTTGTCTCCCCAACCCTTTGAGACTGAGGGAGCCTGCACAGCTTCTCAGTCTTAGCCTTTGGTTTGAAAGCAGACTTTGCCTCAAGGCAAAAAGCAGTGCTAGACATGGGCCTCCCTGGACTTCATTCTTGTATTTTTGGTTTATTCTTTGAAGGCAAACATTTATTATACCCACTTTTAAGATTGTATCGTTGATGTTTGGCTATTTTGTAATGATGATTCTAGGCAAGGATTTGTTTTTATTTTCCTTGTTTCAGGTTCATTGAGCTTCTTGTATCTGTGGATGGGTGTCTATCACCAGTCTAGGAAATTTTCAGCCAGCATCTCCTCACATATTACCTGTGTCCCTCCATTACTCAATGTTCTATTCTGAGGCTCTAATTAAACATAGGTTAGGTTTTCTTGTTCTACCCACATGGCTCCTAAATTCGCCTTTTTTTTTTTTTTGCATGTCTGTCTTTCTGGACTGCATTTTAGGTAATTTCTTCCTGTATATAGCCAATAATTTCCTTCTTAGCTGTTCTTAACTGTTTGTGTTTTATTTATTTGTTTTTTTGTGGCTGCACCTGTGGCATGGAGGTTCCTAGGCTAGGGGCTGAATCAGAGCTTCAGCTGCCAGCCTACACCACAGCCACCTCAACACCAGATCCAAGCTGCGTCTGTGACCTACACCACAGCTCACGGCAATGTCGGATCCTTAACCCATTGAGCAAGGCCAGGGATCAAACATGATCCTACGTCCTCATGGGTACTAGTCAGATTCGTTTCCACTGAGTCACTAGGGAAACTCCTAGATTAATTTTTTGTTAATGGTTAAATTTTGATTAAATTTTTTTCCATTGCTTAATGAATTTTATTACAATTGTAGGTGTACAAAAATCATCACAACTCAATTTGGTAGCATTTCCTTCCCAAACCCTCAGTGCATCGCCCCCCCCCAACTTGTCTCATTTGGAAACCATAGGTTTTCCAAAGTCTGTAAGTCATTCTCTGTTCTGCAAAGAAGTTCATTGTGTCTTTTTAGTTTCCACATGTAAGCAGTAGCATTGGATGTTGCTATCTAATTGTCTGACTGGTTTCACTTCGCATGATAATTTCTAGGTCCATCCATGTTGCTATAAATGTTGTTATTTCATTCCTTTTAATGGCCGAGTGATATTCCATTGTGTGTATGTACCATATCTTTCCTATCCACTCCTCTGTCGATGGGCATTTAGGTTGTTTCCATGACCTGGCGTTTGCATAGAGTGCTGCAATGAATGCTGGAGTACATGTGTCTTTTTGAGTTGTGGTTTCCTCTGGATAGATGCCCAGGAGTGGGATTGCTGGATCAAATGGTAATTCTATTTTGAGTTTTCTGAGGAATCTCCATACTGTTTTCCACAGTGGTTGCACCAGTTTGCATTCCCACCAACAGCGTAATAGGGATCCTTTTTCTCCACACCCTCTCCAGCACTTATTGTTTGTAGACTTTTTGATGATGGCCATTCTGGCTGGTGTAAGGTGGTACCTCATAGTGGTTTTGATTTTCATTTCTCTAATAACGAGTGATGCTGAACATCGTTTCATGTGTTTTTTGGCCATCTGTATGTCTTCTTTGGATAATTGGCTGTTTAGATCTTCTGCACATTTTTTGCTGGGGTTGTTTGTTGTTTTGGTATTGAGCTGTAGCAGGTGTTTGTAAATTTTGGAGATTAATCCCTTGTCAGTCGATTCATTTGCAAATATTTTCTCCCATTCTGTGGGCTGCCTTTTAATTTTGTTTAGGGTTTCCTTTGCTGTGCAGAAACTTTTAAGTTTAATTAAGTCCCATTTGTTTATTTTTCTTTTTATTGTCCTTACTCTGACAGATGGATCTGAGATGATGTTGCTATCATTTATGTCAGAGAGTGTTTGGCCTGTGTTTTCCTCTAAGAGTTTTATAGTATCTGGTGTTATATCTAGGTCTTTAATCCATTTTGAGTTTATTTTTGTGCACGATGTTAGGAAGCGTTCTAATTTCATTTTTTTACATGTGGCTGTCCAGTTTTCCCAGCACCACTCGTTGAACAGTCTGTCTTTTCTCCATTGTATATTCTTGCCTCTTTTGTCATAGATTAGTTGACTATAGGTGCATGGGTTTAATTCTGGCATTCTGTCCTGTTCCACTGATCTGTATTTCTGTCTTTGTGCCAGTACCATACGGTTTTGATGACTGTAGCTTTGTAGTATAGTCTGAAGTCAGGGAGCCCGATTCCTCCAGCTCCATTTTTCTTTTTCAGGATGTCTTTGGCTATTCTGGGTATTTTGTACTTCCAAACAAACTTCAAAATATTTCCTTCTAGTTCTGTAAGAAATGTCCTTGGTAATTTGATAGGGATTGCATTGATTAAATTTTGATTATTAGAAGTTCATTATAAAAACATTTAAAAACCTGCAGAAAAAAATAATAATAAAAGTTCCTTAGGATAGTG
The DNA here is from genome assembly GCA_004024745.2 of Catagonus wagneri. Classification (NCBI taxonomy): domain Eukaryota; kingdom Metazoa; phylum Chordata; class Mammalia; order Artiodactyla; family Tayassuidae; genus Catagonus; species Catagonus wagneri. Next base: position 5,214,145 of record PVHT020000059.1, read on the forward strand.
CATCAGATATGCTTGATCACTTCTTATAGTTTCCTCTTTATCAGTTTTAGGCTTATTTAAAAAATTTCTTGGAGTTCCCGTCTTGGCGCAGCAGTTAACGAATCTGACTAGGAACCATGAGGTTGTGGGTTCGATCCCTGGCCTCGCTCAGTGGGTTAATGATCTGGCATTGCTGTGAGCTGTGGTGTAGGTCACAGACGCAGCTCAGATCTGGCATGGCTGTGGCTGTGGCGTAGGCCGGTGGCTACAGCTCCGATTTGACTGCTAGCCTGGGAACCTCCATATGCTGCGTGTGCGGCCCTAAAAAGCAAAAAAAAAAAATTTTTTCAGACATGGTAAGCAGAGTTATTTTATAATCTCTGGTGATTCTGTTATCAGGAGTCCTGTGGGTCTGTCTGTTTTTCTTTCTTTTTCTTTCCTGCCGGTTCTTGCTCAGTGTTTTACGTTTTTTTTTTTTTTTTCTTGGTATTATTATTATTATTATTATGTGGATGTTTGAATGTTTTGTGTTTATTGACCTTCAGATATTACTGGAGATTTTTCTGAGATCAGAGAGAAGGTTGTTGTTAGCTTTATCCCTACGTGGAGTTTGGCCTCTAGCGACTTCTTAGAGATTGGTTTCCCTTCCCGTCCCCCCGTCGTGCTTACTTTGCGCAATGGTAGCCTTTGGGTTGGCAGGAGCTTTATTTCCAGTTACCCTTACTCTTCAGTGTGGGGACAGTCTAACAGATTCCAAAGTGGACAGGATCTGGGCTTTTTCTTCTGCTGCTGTGTGGAGAAACCCTTAAAATGGAAGCTCACGTTTGGTACCCTGGACATATATTATGATATTAAGAGTCCCCAAAAGGAATGTAATTTTCCGGTAGCTAGATTTTACATGTATATGTACCGTGGCTCAAATATAAATTATGCATTCTCCTAGACACGCTCACTTTTGCTAGTACATAGCTACTTCATTGGATGGTTTACTGCCTATTAAAATAACTTTGCCCTATTAAAATAACTTTATTCTATCAACATAACTATAATAACATTCCCAAGTTATTTGTAGTTTGCTATTATGGGCGGTGTTTCCTAATGTAAAAAAATATATACATGTATACACGTACATGCAAAATTAACAAATGGTTCTATATGTTGCCAGTAACAGGTTAAAAGAATATATTATTTTGTTCCTTTTAATTGGACAGTTGGGAGACGTGGGAAGGGAGGGCTCCAGGGTCCTCTCTGAGTAAATAGGACAAAATAAAACACTGGCGACCCCCAGATAGAACTGCGACAACAAGGGTGTGTGTGTGTATAACTATGATATATATATTTTTGGAAAGGTTGAAAGAACTTGCAACTTTTTGTTAAGGGGGAGAAAGTGATAGGTTTCAGTATGTTCAAGTTTTCAAGTGTTTGAAAGGATTATTTTATGTAAGGTGGAGTAAATGACTGTTTCGCAGTTGTTGAAAGATGCAGAATGGGCTCTTTCTCAGATGCTGTCCTGGAAAAACCCCTGCTTATATTTTGGCGACAGTTAATCTGAGCAATTGCAGTAAACAAGCTGAGACTTTCTGCTTCCTAATATACCTACCTGCTCCTGGGTGGCGATGGCAGGAACGCAGATCTGATACAGGAAACTAGAAAAATAAGAAGGATGAGTATATGTTTTATCAGGCATTGGTCATTAGAATGTTTGAAGTAAAACTTTCCTGCGTACTGGGACTATTCGTTATGGTTACTAGAAAATGGTTTAATGTGTTAAAGAACAAAGATAATTAAGAGTGGAAACTGTCATGGAGTTCCCGTTGTTGGCTCAGTGGTTAACAAATCTGACTAGGAACCATGAGGTTGCGGGTTCGATCCCTGGCCTTGCTCAGTGGGTTAAGGATCTGATGTTGCCGTGAGCTGTGGTGAAGGTTGCAGACGCGTCTCGGATCCTGCGTTGCTATGGCTGTGGCGAAGGCCGGCAGCTACAGCTCCTGTTAGACCCCTAGCCTGGGAACCTCCATATGCCGCGGGTGCGGCTCTACATAAAGGCATAAAGACAAAAAAAAAAAAAAAAGAGTGGAAACTGTCTTTCATTGTAGATTTTCAGTGCCTACTAAGTGCATGGTACATAGTAGGACCACAAATGTTTGTTGAATAAAAGTGTTGAATAAAGGCACCTTCACTTGGCACAGTTCCCCAATGACTGTCCCCAAAGCTGCAGGAGTTAGTGTATTTATTAGTATCTGACCTCAACTGTCAAGGAAGAAACTCTTGTCTCCTTCCTTCCTTGCTGTTTTTCTCCCACCTTTCTCCCATCAGACTTTTTAACACAAAGTCTCAGTGATAACTTTTTTTTTTTTTTTTTTTTTTGCTTTTTAAGGCCACACCGCAGCATATGGAAGTTCCCAGGTTAAGGGTTGAATCGGAGCTGCTGCTGCCGGCCTGGGCCACAGCCACAGCAGCATGGGATCCTCAACCCACTGAGCGAGGCCAGGGGTCAAACCCACATCCTCATGGGTGCTAGTCAGATTTGCTTCCACTGCACCACAACGGGAATGCCTCACTAATAACTTTTTAAATTTAGAAATCGTATCTCACATAGTTGCTAAGTGTGTAAGATGGGACACTAATAACAAAAACACGGTATCTAGAGCTGTCTCTGGTGCGGTGGGATAAGGATCCCGTGTTGTCACTGCCGTGGTGTGGGTTCAGTCCCTGGTCCAGGAAGTTCCACATGCCAAGGGCGAGGACAAAAAAAAACAAAAAACAAAAAACCGCGTTAATTCTGGACCATGGAATTTGTAAAATAAACCGCTATTCTTGTCAAGTTAGATAAGAGGTTAAAAAAAAAATCTAACTTTAATGGTCCAAGGAAACCATGTTCACAGTAATCTTACATGAAGAGAATTTGATTGCATTAAAGTAGGTGTTGTCACAGATCCAATTTTTGGAGTAGATATTAAGACTTTGTAAGACATGGCATGAAGGTGGTTTGGCAGTCGAGAATAAATGCGATTACAGAAATCTCTCTAATGGTTATAAGACCTTTAGGAAATATGAAATCTAGGATTTCAGAGAACTAATTGGAGATAGGGTTATAAAGGTGAAAGTCCAGTAAAGTACCTGGTTGAGGATTAATGTTCTAGACAGTCTTGGAAATCACTTCACTGTAGAAAATGTTCCAGACCTGACCTGTCATCAGGTGATTTTTTAAGCTGTATTTTCTTAGCCACTCCATAACTTAAGACCTTGATCACAGGCACCACTTTGCTGAATAGGCCCATTTCCTGCCCCCGCCCCCCCCATTGTTAGTCTAAGAATACACAGTTAATAGATCCAGTTAATAACAAGTGAATTCTAATAGTGATAGTCCTGGCTTTTGAAATTTAACAGATAACTTTTCATCTTTGGTGCAGAACTGCAATAGAAGTATTTTCACGTGAGCGCTAAATGCATTAAGTCTAGAAATACATTTCCTGTTGTTTATTCATTTACTTAGCAAACATTTTTTGAATCACTGCCATGAGCCAGTCGCTACACTAATTGCTGGGAAGGGAGCAATATGGCCTGTAATCTCACTTCCTTGAGATAGTGATTCAGATGTCACCTGTTAGAGGACTTCCCTGACCATTTCATAAAAATAGGATCACAGCCCTGCCTCCAGCTCTCCCTTCCCTGCTCACTTTGCTTATTATTCCTGTAACACTTTTCACTGTCTCCCATACTACTTTTTTCTTGTTGAACATTTTCCCACCTCATTTGGATTACAGATCAGGAACTTTATTTTGTGTATTACTTTTTTCTTTAAACCCATAACAGTTCATGGCGTCTATGTAATGAATATGTACACAGGATGGTAGAAGGTGAAGGCAGTAAGTGCAGCAGCAGAGGTTTGTGCGGTCGTGGCTGGATCACCTAACCACGGGGCGGGTTTCTCAGAGGGGCTGTGCTTTGCTCCGAATGGGATTTCATGAGGACCGAGAAAAAGCTGCATTCCAGAACAGATTTCAGAGGTACGTAGAAGTCACATTTTCCCAGATTAGATGGTAGGACTTGGGGGTGGGTTTATGTCCCCAGTTAAAGGTGACTTGTGGAGTGTTGGGCGTAGCATTTCCGCACGAATGAGTGGAGAGACGGAGGTGAGCAGACAGATGTCAACTCAGATCCTGAAAGGGAAGCACAGCCACCTCCTTCCCCTGGGAAGCGAGTTCCGTTTGGGATTAAGTTACATTTCTGATTCCGATAGAATGCTCCTCGTTAAAAATTTGGGTGTGGAGCTCAGAGAGAGAGGTGGGGTTGAAGATAGATTTGGGAGTCATCATCACATATGACGATGGGCCTTATCATCAAGCCCTATGCACAAATAAAGCACCATCCACAGAGAGCATGAAGACACAGCCTCAAGATAGAGCCCCAGGGAAGGCAGCATCTAAGAGCTGGTCAGAGAATGAAGAACCAGAAAGGAAATCTGAGAACAGGGTTTTGGCGGGTATGAAGATAACACGGGGAGTTGATGACTAGCTAATGAAGTAGTGATCATTTTAGAGGAGGGTGGCTAACTCGTCATTTTTATTTTTTTTATTTTTTTTTGTCTTTTTGCCTTTTATGTAGAGCCGCACCCGCAGCATATGGAGGTTCCCAGGCTAGGGGTCTAACAGGAGCTGTAGCGGCCAGCCTTCGCCACTGCCACAGCAACACGGGATCCGAGCCACGTCTGCAACCTACACCACAGCTCACGGCAACGCCAGATCCTTAACCCACTGAGCAAGGCCAGGGATCGAACCCGCAACCTCATGGTTCTTAGTCGGATTCATTAACCACTGAGCCACCAAGGGAACTCCTAACTCGTCATTTTTAGAGTATTTATTAGGATGGGCACTAAAGGATACTGTTGGACCTCACCGAAGTTATGGAGAACAGTTTCAGTGCTGTGGGCAGAGGGGATCAGGAAACCAAGTGTCAGGGGCTGTGACATCAATGAGAGCAGAGAATGGATGGGGGTGGGCTGCTGCTACATACACACACACACACACACACCCCTGCCCTGGGGGATACTCGTCGGTGTCTGACACACACACACACACACCCTACACACACACACACCACACACACACACACACACACACACACACCCTACACACACACAACACACACAACACACACACACACAACACACACCACACACACACACACACACACACCCTACCCTGGGGGATGCGCGTCGGTGTCTGAGAAACCCTGCATTAAAAGTAAATACATGAGGGCACGTGAGGGTAGATTGTTCTTCAAGAAGTTTGGAAATGAAGGGATGGAGAATGAGAGAGAGGATAGCTGTGTGGCAGGGAAGGGCGACATTTTACTCTTTCAAGTCTGGGAAGCTTTTGTGTGTTGTAAGATCTGTAGAGGAGAAGAGAGTGGCTGAAGTTTTACACTTGGGAAGAGACTGTTGGAGAGCAAAGTCCCGAAGAAAGCTGGTAACAGATTGTCACCTGAGAAAGGACAAAGAGAAGTAAGGCTAGGCACAGATTTTTTAAAAAATGAAAGTACAGCAGTTGGGATACAGTAAAGTAAGAGAGAAGGTTATCAAATAGTGCAAAGAAATCAGGATGGCAGAGCAAGTCCAAGAAGGTGATTAGGAGCTTGAGACAGCAACCTCGAGGGGATGGAATTAAAATACTTTAGTCAGTCGTGTCAAGCCCTGAGCCGAGCTTGGAAACTAATTCAGCAGGTTCCGCAGTTTTACTCGGTTGAAATCTCAGGCCGAGAAGCAAGAGAGATGAACGGTCTGGTTGGAATTCTCCATAGCGTGGGACATTGGCAGATGGAATGCACTGGAAGGTCAGAGGAAAAAGGAAGTTGAGGTTGTGGTGAAGTTGGTTGTACTATTGCAAGAGTGATTTCTGAGGGAGACTGATGGTCTTGAAGGCCCGAGAGGACTTAAGGGCCCGGAGAAGGATGAGGGGAAGGTTTAATTGTGGGGTTGGGCGATGGTAAGGTCAGAGGTGGAAAGATAGCTGCCCTTGGGTGTAGCACTGCAGCAAACCCTTCTGAGTTTGCAGAGAGCCCAGAAATCTAGCACAACTGGAAGAGCAGGGCTGGGAATCCACACGTGGTACATACTTTGTGAAATTCCTGAAACTTCAGAGAAAAAAAACGATGCTGCGTAAACTGCAAATATTCCAGGAGACAGATCCCAGGACTCTTTTGTTCCTTGCAGGGTGATCAGCTCCTGGCACTTTGTACAAGCTCAGTAAATATTTGTTGAATGAATAACACCCTCCAAAGCCTTCCTTGCCTGGGTGGTTTACAATGCCGGAAAATTTTGGCTCACGTCTGACACCTAGTGGTATTGCAATCAAATTACTGTTAAGCGGCAGGATTTTTCTTCTATTTGAGGAAAATCCTACAGATCAGTTGCAATACAGTAATTGCATTGTTCCTGAAACAAGTCTCTGACTTTGTTTTGGGTAGTCTTACTGTTGGCATTTACCAGGACTTTAGTTTGAACCAGTCAACAGTAAATATTTATTGAATATCCACTATAGGCCAGACACTGTGGGCGAGAGATCTTCCTGTAATGTGTCTTCTCTTGCAGTGAATTTGAATACATAGGCAGAGCATTCCCTGGGAGTGGGAATTTTAGGGTTCTGTTGTGCTTATACCCTTGAGACCTTTCTAAATTTATTTCATAGCTTTTGGTGCTACCATTTCTGTGTCATGAATGCTTTTCATTGATGTTTGGTAGGCTGTTATGAAGATGCAAGTAGAAGGAAGGCTTCGTTTTTTTGTCGGTTGAGATGACCCACATTGTGCAGAATGCTCCATAATATGGAGAACTGTGAACGGATTTTGTTGTCTTTCCTTCAAGAAGAAGTAAAAGTTCTTATTTGTTAGCAGTTTTTAAAGTATTTGGTAATGAATTGACCGGATCCCTGGGATGTGCTTTAAAATACTTTAGGAAAAAATGTGAGTGTAAATGAAACAAGATAACAGATTTCTGATAATTGTTTAGATTATGTTCATGAGGGGAGTTCCTGTCCTGGCTCAGCAGAAAAATTTGACTAGTATCCTTGAGGACGCAGGTTCAGTCCCTGGCCTTGCTCTGTTGGTTAAAGATCTGGTGTGTTGCCCTGAGCTGTGGAATAAGTCTCAGACGCGGCTCTGACCTGGCGTTGCTGGGGCTGATTCCACCTCTAGCCTGGGAGCCTCCGTATGCCGTGGGCGTGGCCCTAAAGAGACAAAAGACAAATTATATTCCTGGGAGTTTACTCTGTTGTTTTACTCTACTGTTTATGCTGGACATTTCCCACACTAAAAAGTAAACCAAAAAAATTAGATGGGTGTGGGTTAAAAGAAAGTTTGTCATCATTGAGTTAAAAGATGATCTGCTTTTTATTTTTATTTTTTGGCCACCCCTGAGGCATGTGGAAGTTCCTAGGCCAGGGGCAACCTGAGACATTGCAGTGACAACACCAGCTCCTTAACTGGCTGAGCCACCAGGGAATTCCTGATCTGTTTTTGAATACTTAGCGGATTTTTATACTTCACTTTGTTCCTTTTGATGTTACTTGAAAATGAGGTTGAGTAGCAAGTATGTATTTGTTTGTAGTAGATGAAATGGACTTTCGGTTGACGTTGTCTAGAGATTATTGGAACTTTGGGTTTTGAAGCTTAGAATTGTTGGAGCTACAGATTGGAGGCTTGGGAGATACAATTTAAAGTACTAGCCATCACCCCAGAGGTGAGAGCATTTTAAGTGGAAATTTAGGAACACCTAGATTTTAAAAGTTGGAATGCATTTTTGTTCCTTAGTGCTGCTGCCCTTACCAAAGGGAAAAACAGACCCAATAATCTGCCAGAACAGTCTTCTTAAATTGGATTCTACTTAATACTCATGTAGGATGTATTTATCCTATGATACAGATGGATTTTTGGTGTTGGGCAGTGTGTCTCTGTTAGGCTCTGAAGTTAGTTTTATATACCATTAATACAACCCCCAACCAAATTAGAAGCCCATTTTCAACTATTAAAGAACAGCTATGAAATTTTTTAGGCAAACAGAAGATGAAGGGAAAAAAATGTGGCTTCCAAATGCTTGCTATCAATCTTTGTCATGTTAACATTTTAACACCCCCTTTTCCCTCTTCTCTCTAAGATGTAAATGATTATAAATAATCAAGGCCCTTCTATATGCTTCTTTTTTTTTTTTTCTTCCCCCAGAGGTATCGGCTAGCCTGAAGTTTGGGGTTTATTACTCCTGCTGTTTTTTGCCTTAACTAGATCCTCAGTTCCAAAGCTCAATAAATTGTTCTCCATATCTTGTTTTTTTTTTTTTTTTTAAGGGCCGCACCCATGGCATATGGAAGTTCCCAGGCTAGGGGTCCAATTGGAGCTACAGTTGTTGGCCTATATGCCACAACCAAAGCAACACCGGATCAGAGCTGCATCTGCGACCTACACCACAGCTCATGGCAATGCCAGATCTTTAACCAACTGATCGAGTCCAGGGATCAAACCCGCATCCTTATAGATACTAGTTGGGTTTGTTACTGCTGAGCCACAGTGGGAACTCCTCCACACCCAAGTATTTTTCTTTTTGTGTCTCTGACCCAGCAAAGAGAAACAAAGATCATTTTTCATTATTCACATTTAACTTTGCTGTCTGTCTTAATCTACATGGTAGTTTCAATTATTTTTGGTCTGAAAAATAGATACTAATTTCAATAAGCTGTTTAATTGATTTTCTTGAAATAGTTAATGCCAGGAGCTTTAGCAGTCCGTTATGTGACCCCTTGAGCTTTCTGCCTTTGTGGAGAGCACGTGTCTTCCAAGCCTTACCTAACTTTCAAATGAAGCAGTTAAATTTCAATAGCCTTTTTTTTGGAGGAGGGGTGTCTTTTAGTCTTTTTAGGGCTGTACCCGTGGTATATGGCGTCCCCAGGCTAGAGGTGGAATTGGAGCTGTAGCCACTGGCCTACGCCACAGCCATAGCAATGCAGGACCAGAGCCATGTCTGTGACCTACACTGCAGCTCATGGCAATGCGGAATCCTTAACCTGCTGAGCGAGGCCAGGGTTCGAACCCGAGTCCTCATGGATGCTAGTTGGGTTGGCTAACTGCTGAGCCACGATGGGAACTCAACAGCCTTTTCTAATGTAGAGATAGAGGTATTTTTTTTTTTACATATATATAACAAAGAAATCAATAAAAAAGAATATTTAAAAAATGCTGTCATAAGAACAAAAGATTTGGTTCCATTAAGAAAACTGTTCAGGAGTTCCCGTCGTGGTTCAGTGGTTAACGAATCCGACTAGGAACCATGGGGTTGCGGGTTCGATCCCCGGCCTTGCTTAGTGGGTTAAGGATACGGTGTTGCCACGGGCTGTGGTGTAGGTTGCAGACGCGGCTCGGATCCCACATTGCTGTGGCTGTGGCGAAGGCCGGCAGCTACAGCTCCTGTTAGACCCTTAGCCTGGGAACCTCCATATGCTGCGGGTGTGGCTCTACATAAAGGCAAAAAGACAAAAGAGAAAAAAGAAAAAAGAAAAGAAAACTGTTCGATAGCACCTATGAAAACTCGGAGAGAGAAGGAAAAATTTTTTAAAATCTCAGAGTTCCTGGAGTTCCCTTCATGGCTCAGTGGTTAATGAATCCAGCTAAGAGCCATGAGGTTGTGGGTTCGATCCCTGGCCTTGCTCAGCGGGTTAAGGATCCGGCGTTGCCGTGAGCTGTGGTGTAGGTTGCAGACATGGCTCGGATCTGGCGTTGCTGTGGCTGTGGCGAAGGCCGGCAGCTCCAGCTCCTGTTAGACCCCTAGCCTGGGAGCCTCCATATGCCGCGGGTGCGGCTGTACATAAAAGGCAAAAAAATAAATAAATAAAATAAAATAAAATAAAATAAAAT
>PVHT020000059.1:5225023-5299960 GCA_004024745.2 Catagonus wagneri
CAGCCACAGGAATCCTGAATCCGAGCTACATTGTGACCTACACCACAGCTTTCAACAATGCAGGCTCCTTAACCCACTGAGAGAGGCCAGGGTTTGAACCCACATCATCATGGATACTACTCTGGTTCTTAAGCCACTGAGCTGCAACTGGAACTCCTAATTTTTTTTTTAACTCTGTTAAGATATGTGTTTCTTTTGTCCCTAGAATAAGATTCTCTGATCTCTACCTGTTTGTTTTTCTGTGTACCTTCATTGCAGGTCTTTTTTGGTAACTGGTTATAGTTCAGAATATTTTGCTTCTGAAAATAATCTACTTGCTTTTGTCTGCTTTCTTCGTATACTTAGCATTTCACATTTTGAAACAACTTTAACATTCTCCAAAGAAGGGAGTTACTGGAGCACTCTGGCTTTTGGACACCGGTGTCTTTGAAGACAAATGTGTACTTCCTGTCAGAGTTACTGGAAGGTTTTTAGTGCAGTCTCTTACCCTTTTTTTTAAACCTTTTTTTTTTTGGCCATGCTGCAGCATGAAGAAATTCCCAAGCCAGGAATTGAACCTGTACCACAGCAGTGACCTGAGCCACAGCCATGACAATGCCAGATCCTTAACCCACTGAGCCACCAGAGAACTCACTCTCTTACTTTTCTACTTTTTTTTTCTTTAGTGTTCTTTGACCTTTGGTTTCTGCTGTTCAACTTCCCCCTAATATGCTAGTTGAGTTTGTATAGTTACTCTTTGGACCAGTATTTATTTAATGAAGCGCTGGCAGTGTGACAAGCTCAGTGTCCCCTGGCCTCATTCAACCCTGATCTCTCCACAAATCTAAGTTTTATCATCAGACTAGCATGGTAGTGACATTTATTAAATGCCTGCTAGCATTAGGCATTATAGAAGTATTTAAACGGGTTCTCTCTTGTGATCCTCACAACAAAAATAAATTTTTGTCATCCTCACTTTCCAGATGAGTTAACGGGGGCACAAATAAATCATTTGCCTAAAATCACTTGACAGTGGAGTTGCCAGATAAAATACAGGATCCCCAACTAAATTTGAATTTCTGGCAGGCCATAATTTTTGCAAACTCCAGGAATCCTACATGAAAAATAAGTGATAGAGCTGAGATTTTAAACCATGTAATTTGGTTGTAGGGCTCAATCTATTAACTACTCTCTTATAGTGGGTATGGAAAAGAAAAATCATATCTGCCTGGGTGTTCTTCCAGTATCTGGATGGCAGCTGCCATCTATATGTTGTTATTACTTTCAGTTGAAATTTTTTGCCTGACTATATTTACTGTAATGTAAAAGTATGTGTATTCTTACTGATTTCAAAGTGTGGCATTCAGGATTCCCTGGTGGCACAGAGAGTTAAGAATCCAGCGTGGCCACTGGTATGGCCTGGATTCAATCCCGGCCTGGCGCAGGTGGGCTAAAAGGATCCAACATTGCCGCAGCTTTAGTGTAGATTGCAGCTGTGGCTCAGATTCGATCCCTGGACCGGGAACTTAAGTATTCTGAAAATGTGGCAAAAAACAAAGTGTGACATTCAACTTCAAATAAATTCATAAATACTTTCTATATCTTCTTGCTTAAGTCTTTACTAATTATATATTAAATAGCATAAAGTGGGACTTTTTTGGTATCTTGTCATTTTAGCCATTCTCACTCATGTAGGATTGTTCTTTTTATTTCCTCTTCCTAAATACAGAAATATTTAATCATGCGTGTGCTAAAAAGACACATTTCCCTTTGATAAAGTCAAGGAAATGTCCCTTGAATAAGGTATTTAGCAGTTTTCTGAAATTTGTTCTATGTGTTTTCACAAAAATGAGCAATTATAATATACACATATAGAATTGAAAGAGGTTTTATTACTAAGAATTGCCAGGGAGGTTATCTGGCTCTGCCAAATGATTCTACAGGAAAGTAAGGAATACTTTTTCCTGATGAATCACCACAGCTCAGGGGCAGACTTTTAGTTTTGCATATCTAGAAGCTGACTTTAAAAAAACTAAAGACATAAGAGATTGATAATAACACACGCTTTATTTTCTTTTTCTCATGGCATATGGAAATTCCCAGGCCAGGGCTCCAATTGGAGCTATAGCCACCGGCCTACGCCACAGCCACAGCAGCAAGGGATCTGAACTGTATCTGTGACCTACACCACAGCTCGCAGCAACGCCGGATTCTTAACCCACTGAGCGAGGCTAGGGATCGAACCCACAACCTCATGGTTCCTAGTCGGATTCATTTCCGTTGTGCCACAACGGAAACTCCGAAATTCAGGATATGTGTTTAACACCTATTAACAACAACAACAAAAATCTTTGCTTAATTGTCTCAATTAAATTTCATTTTATATTTTGCTATTTTAAGAATGAACACTGTGAGGGAGTTCCTGTCGTGGCTCAGTGGTTAACGAATCTGACTAGGAACCATGAGGTTGCTGGTTCCATCCCTGGCCTCGCTCGCTCAGTGGGTTAAGAATCCTTCGTCGCCTTGAGCTATGGTGTAGGTTGCAGACACGGCTCGGATCCCGCGTTGCTCAAGCTCTGATTGGACCCCTAGCCTGGGAACCTCCATATACTGCGAGTGTGGCCCTAGAAAAGGCAAAAAAAGACAAAAAAAAAAAAAAAAGAATAAACACTGTGAGGCAAAATCACGCCTTGACTCTTCTGTCTCCCACAGGAAAACAAAGGAACCGCCTGGAACCCATGGATACCATCTTCGTTAAACAGGTTAAAGAGGGAGGACCTGCTTTTGAAGCTGGATTATGCACAGGTGCTGATATTCTTATTTAACATCTGTTAATTCCTTTTTGCCTTCATTTCTTCCTATTCTGTTTTCCGTACTTTTCCTTCTGTGTGTTTCTTCCTTTTTCTTCACATGAGTTATAGGTATTTTTGAGACCGAGTTAGTTATATGTTTCTTTTTCTTTTTGGCTTTTTTTAGGGCTGTTCCTGTGGCATATGGAGGTTCCCAGACTAGGGGTCGAATTGGAGCTACAGCTGCCAGCCTACGCCACAGCCACAGCAACATAGGATCTGAGCTGTGTCTGCGACCTACACCACAGCTCATGGCAATGCCGATCCCCAACCCACTGAGTGAGGCCAGGGATCAAACCCACATCCTCATGGATACTAGTCGAATTTGCTTCCTCTGTGCCACAACGGGAACTCCTACTTATGTGTTTCTTGATACCCACATGGATAGGTTTTGGACAGAAATAACTGAATATAAATTGATGAATTCCAGACACTTTTAGTTACCGTTCAGAGAATGGTCTCTTAGAGGCCCTTTGAAACAACCTGTTTTGCATACATTTAATTTTGATGACCATTTGCAAAATAGCTAAGTGATGAAGATATTTATTGATACATAGAAATCATCTTGGATCTTCAAGTTCTGGAAGTGCCTGACCTGCTGGAGGTGAATTAATTCATCTCACTATGAAGTGAAGCTTGAGGCTCCAGCTTCATGGATGCAGTCTGATAGCTGTTTGTTCTGAAATATTTTGTGATTTTAATAAAAACTAAGTAGGGTTTAGTTTAGATTAACGGACACTTTTAAAAGTTACTCTTTTCTCTTATTTTAACATGAGACAATTTAAAATGGGAATTAGTGAAAAATTGTCTTTTGCTGACCTTTGAATAAAATGTTGTCTTTTGGAGTTCCCATTGTGGCTCAGTGGTAATGAACCCTACTAGTATCCGTGAGGATACGGGTTTGATGCCTGGCTCTGCTTAGTGGGATAAGGATCCAGCATTGCCGTGAGCTGTGGTGTAGGTTGCAGTCATGGCTCAGATCCCGAGTTGCTGTGGCTGTGGTGTAGGCCGGCAGCTGCAGCTCTAATTCGTCCCCTAGCCTGGGAACTTGCATATGCCAAACCTGTGGCCCTCAAAAGCAAATAAACAATAAGTTGTCTTTTAAGCATTAATTTATTATCTTTTTTGTCACAATTAAAGCAAGCGTAATTTCAATATCATTAATTATCTCATTAATATATTTAATATGTATCTTAGTGAAAATATAGGGCATACAGGATTTCCATTGCCTAGAAAGTATCACCTGCCATGTTCTGAGCCTCACAAGGTTTGGCACATGAAGTGGAGGGGGTGTGCTAAGTACTCAAAAAGTACATTATTTAAAAAAATTTTTATTCTTTGGTCGCCCCGAGGCATATGGAGTTCCCGGGCCAGGGATCAGATGAGAACCATAGTCGCAACCCATGCTGCAGCTACAGCAATGCCGGATCCTTAACCTCCTGTGCCTGCTGGGGATCAAACTTGGGTCCCAGTGTTCCAGAGATGCCGCCAATCCCACTGTGCCATAGGGGGAGTTCCTCACACAAAGTAAATGTTTAATATTTTCCTATTTCCCTTGTCCTTACTTTCATTATTTTCCTTTCTGCTGCCCAGAGTCTTCCTGAGTAATTCAAATGTCCCTTTCCCCATTAAAATGAACAAGTTAATATATATGGCATCGAAACCATGCACATACGCATACTTAAGAGTTGTAATGTAGCACTAATAAATAAGCCAAATAGACTGGGAGAATGCTACAAGGAAATCAGTTGGATTAAAATTCGAGGACACTGAGGAGTTCTAGTAACCATGAGAATGAGGGTTTGATCCCTGGCCTCACTCAGTGGGTTAAGGATCGGGCGTTGCCGTGAGCTGTGGTGTAGGTTGCAGACACAGCCTGGATCCTGTGTTGCTGTGGCTGTGGTATGAGATGGCAGTTGTAGCTCCAATTAGACCCCTAGCCTGGGAACTTCCATATGCTGTAAGTGAAGCCCAAAAAAGCAAAAAAAAAAAAAAAAAAAAAAAAAAAAAAAAAAAAAAAAAAAAAAAGAGGACACTGAGATAACAGAAGCAATCAGTTGCTTAAGTCTGTTAAATAGTTTCTTTATCAGAAGCGACAGGGTAGGAGTTCCCACTGTGGTACAGTGGGATTGGAGGTGTCTTTGGAGTGCTGGGACACAGGTTTGATCCCCAGCCCAGCACAGTGGATAAAGGACCTGATGTTGCTACATCTGCAGTGTTGGGTGCAACTGCAGCTCAGATCTGATTTTGGACAGAAAACTCCATATGCCGTGGGACGACCAAAAAAGAAAAAAAAAATGATAGGGTAAACAGAGGAATAACTAATAGTTCTGCAACTCAAAAACAAGTGGTGGGGCAGAAATATAAATAGTATAGCTGTGGTCACTTGTGATTATAGTTTAAGGAGTTTCTAAATTCATCAGTGGCTGGACTCTTGTTTAAAACAGTTATGTTTCATAGGACCTAGCTGGATATATTAACATTTAGGTCCAATTTTGTGAAAGATCCTTTAAAAACATGGATATATCAAAAGTAAGTATATTCTTCAAGGAATATTTCAAAAGTACTCAACAATGACTTGTTAAAGGAATTCTCATGTACCTTTCTTTCTTTTCCTTTTTTTTTTTAAACTCTGCTTTGAAGGTGACCGAATTATAAAAGTCAATGGAGAAAGTGTTATTGGAAAGACCTATTCCCAAGTAATTGCTTTAATCCAGAACAGGTAAGATTCTTATATGATTAATTTTGGGTGAAGATGGGTTTTATAAATCAGTGAAGCAAGTAGGCTTAATACAGTATTGTATTCCTATAAGGAATTGATGTGATGAGGAGATACGGAACTTTGCCTTAAAGTGGAAAACTTGTTTGAAAGTTACCCACAGTGAACTCCCTGAGGATGGTCTATTTGGTGGCTTTGTTTTGGCAAATTTATCAGTTTTGTGATTAAAATCTTTTAGAACCTGAGAGGCATATGTTAAGCTTCCTACTTTAATTAGAAGCAACAATCACATTTATAATTTGTTTGTAATATATAAGTGCACGTATAATTTATTTTAAAACCACTTACTAAGATAACTTATCTTTAAGTGGCTTAATGAATAGCCTTGGCTCAAATTCATTTGTTTTAACAAAGATAGCAAGAAATTCTCTTTTAATCCATTTGTCTGTCTATAGTCAATAGGAGTTTTGAGTTCTAAAGGTAAATATTTATAGACTGACTAAAGATAATTTAGTCCCTCTCTCTTTCTACCACATACCTAGAATTTTTTTTTTCAAATAAAGAAAACAAAAGCCAAAGAGTTTACCATATTGAATTTCTGTCAAGAGTAGGCAGACCATGACTGTGGGGTCCAGTTTCTAGATCATCACCATTAAGAAGTTCTTCCCAGATTCAAATACAGTAACTTTTGGATTATCTGTTTCTTCGTATTAACCATACTCGCCTGTCTATAACTAAATCAAAGTCCATTGTTTTCTGAAGACTTTAATCAAGCTCCTCCAACCACGTCTAAAGCATGCGTGCTATCATCTAAGTTATTTACACAAGTACCCCAATTCACTGTCACTTTTACAGCTGGGTGGTATGGTTATGGTCGTGGTTTATTGATCTCCGAGTGTTCTCCTTCCACTTGGAACCTAGGTGTTCCTGACATGATACCTATTTGATCTTCAGTATTAAGGATACCTGAGAACTGGTGAAGAATTGAAAGCCTCTCAAGAGGCAGTGGGGAGATTCACCCAAATTTCCTTTTACTAAAAATAACTTAAGTCGTGATAAATATACCAATGTGTTTTGTCAACCTGTAATTTAAGGGTTTTAGTGTGTTTAACTGTTAACATCTCTTTAAAAATACAGTTCCCCAAACAACCATAACTTTGTTTCCTTAAAAATCTACGTTAATTTTTTTTTATTTTTTGGTCACTGGTGCAGTTCATCTTTCAGAATAATAACATTTTGGAAAGGCAGTCTTAATTTTTCAACCAGTAAAGCAATTTGAAAAATACCATTTTTTTCGTGATCTTATTTTTCTGTTAAAAAATTTTGTTCCTTTTATCTGCAGTTGGTAGCAAATGGATTAATGCAGCACAAAGCCATTGAGATTCTGCAGTGTATTAATATAAAAATGTATTCTTACAGAAGAATTTATCTAAGCATCAATATGTATTTTCTACCAACTCTAAATGTTGAAATACAAATACCTACATATTTTCTTAGTAGAATTCATTTGGGCCTGTGGTTCTTATTGATTTATTAATCTCTCAGCATTTATGAAACTAAAAATAAGGGTTCAAATAAAGGCACGGATAAGTTATTAGATTTTGGATTTTTTGCTGTTGTTTCTTAATCTCTTGTTTGTATTGGGGAAAACCTGTCCCATATTGTTAGGTTAGATATTAAAGCACTTACTGGGTGGGGACAGCTCTGCTATCTTTGCCTTTTCTAAATAAAATTCTGGATCACAGGACTCTGTGTAATTATTCCTTTGAACGTTTTTAAACCTAGAGAAACTTCTGTCTTATTTCTAACGGGACACTATAGTACCAAAATAAAATGAGACTTTGAACTATTCCTGTGAAGACTCTAAAATTAAATCATAGAGCAGAAAGCAAATAGTTGAGATGCTGTATGATTTTTAAAAACAAGAGTCACTTTGATGGTTGTGATGATGAACTCTGACTTCCTTCTCTGATGCCAAGAGGGAATATTTCAAAATTAGGAGATTTAATACTGATTAGAATGGTAAATTTGAAGGTTCTTTGGTTATTTCTAAGTTAATGTATTTTTAACTTGAACAGTGAAAATATGTGCTAAAAATTTGTAATTTGTTCTGTGACTTGACATAAAAGTATAATTATATATTGATGAGTTTTATTCCAGGAATATTCAGTATAAGAAATATACTTCATAATTCTAAATTGGGAACATGTTATAAAGAACATTTGACCAGTTATGAATAGCTCAAACATATGACAGGGTGCCCTCTTTTGTACATAATTTTCTTGTGTGTGCGTGTGTGTATAGTACTTCTTTTCCTTTTAATGATTTTGATTTGAAAAGTAAAGGTTTTTAAAACTCCCAAATTCAACTCATAAGTAATTTAAAAAATACTTCTGAGTTAACTCTTCTTCTTTATGTCTTTTGTGTATACTTCTGCCCCCTAAAACAGTATATGTGTATTCAATTTCAGTGATACAACATTGGAACTTAGTGTTATGCCAAAAGATGAAGACATTCTCCAAGTGGTAAGTTTTATTTATTCAAATATGGGTTGTTTTATAGTCATGAATGTTAACAAAAATTCTTTACAGATAGACGTACTTTTTGCGATTCAATTTTTTAAAAGATTCTAGGGGAGGGGGAAAAAGAGCCAAACCTGTTTTTTTTTTCTACATTTTAGCAGGAAATAAAGAGACAGAGACCATTGTCAATTTTAAGCAACATGAGTTGTTTTATTTTATTTATTTATTTTTTTTAAGGGCCATACCCAAGGCATATGGAGGTTTCCAGTCTGGGAGTCTGATCAGAGCTACTGCTGTCAGCCTACACCACAGCCACAGCAACGCCAGATTCGAGCTGCGTCTGTGACCTACACCACAGCTCATGGATCCTTAACCCACTGAGCGAGGCCAGGGATTAAACCCATAACCTTGTAGTTCCTAGTCGCATTTGTTTCTGCTGCGACAACAGGGACTTCGAGAATGTTTTATTGATTCCACTCTTTGTTATCATTTGAAATGAGGTTCCTAAAGAGCTTGTTTGCGCTGTTGTTGCATTCCAGGTGGTCCTTCAACCAAAAGCCAGAGGTTAGGGTGCAGGTACATATCTTTGGGGATTAGAATTTTCTTTTTGAGGACAGAGATTTTATGAAAGCAATTTCCTAAAATTTTCCAGTAAATATTACTGTTTGTTATTTGAGTTACTGAACCATTTTCTTAACAGTATCAATTCATTCGATTAGAAAGAATATTCACAGTGCATAGAGTCTACACCTTAAGGAAAAAATAGGTTCACTTCTTTGAGAGGGAGTGAAACTAAATAGTTGTAAACTTTCAGTATTGGGCTTGAACCATCTTTCTCATCTTTTAGAAAAAAATAAATTGAATGGAGTACATAACTCCTTTATTAAGCTTAGATATTGCTGAAGGTAAGATGATAAAATAAATTTCATTCCAGAAAATAACCCTTTTCCTCAGTTGACTTTGTAGTTCAGCAGAATAAAACAATTAGATCTAGGAAATAGCGGTGGCTACTGAAATTTGTGGTTTTTAAAAAAACTTTTTAATGAACAGCTGTTGCCGCTGATGTTTTCTTACTCAGAACTTATGGAATCTTTGTGATGGGAATGGAAACAGTACCGTTTTTCAGTCATAAGGCATTAATTTGAACTTAGCACCACAAAAGTCCTAAATAATCTCTGTAAACAATTTTTCTTTTTACCAAAATATGCACTAACACTGATCCTAGTGATTCAGTTTATTCACTTACATGTAAAATATAATCAACCAAAAATCCATGTAGTTCAACCTTGTGTTTTTAAGACATGCTAATTTTATTTCAAAGTGACTTTTCTCCTGATAACAGGATTACTCTTCTCTTTTTTTTTTGCTTTTTAGGGACGCACCTGCGGCATATGGAGGTTCCCAGGCTAGGGGTCAAATCGGAGCTACAGCTGCCGGCCTACACCACAGCCACAGCAACGCCAGATCCGAGCTACGTCTGTGACCTACACCACAGCTCACAGCAACACCAGATCCTTAACCCACTGAGCAAGGCCAGGGATCGAACCCACAACCTAATGGTTCCTAGTCGGATTCGTTAACCACTGTGCCATAACGGAAACTCCCAGAATCCCCTTCTTAAGTACACAGTTTGTTGGGGCTGTGTTGTCTGAACGAGGAATGCATCCCGATCCGTGGTGATTTTCTTTGTCAGGTAGAGCTAGTTGTAGAGTTCCCTGATGACTCAGCACAGTGAGAGTAGCAGATGTGACCACGGAAGGCAGTGGAAGTCACTAGGTTGAAAATAAACAGGGATTCTTTCTCCAGTGCTGCACTGACGCGGGGACCGAGTAGGTGATGCCTCTGTCTTCACCCCGGCGTCCTCATGACTCAGAGACAGTGCCGCTTCCAAACAGAACTGACCTCTCCTCTTTGGGAGCCTCTTCCCTCGCCAGGGCGAAGGCACTGATCAGACGCTATTTAGAACAGTGATATGAAGAGCT
The DNA here is from genome assembly GCA_004024745.2 of Catagonus wagneri. Taxonomy (NCBI): domain Eukaryota; kingdom Metazoa; phylum Chordata; class Mammalia; order Artiodactyla; family Tayassuidae; genus Catagonus; species Catagonus wagneri. The sequence goes on from PVHT020000059.1 coordinate 5,235,075, forward strand.
CATTTCACAGAATGGCTCAGGAGGGAGTCAAGCTCAGAATCACCGTCCTAGGAATTCCCGTTGTGGCTCAGCGGAAACGAATCTGACTAGTTTCCATGAGGGTGCAGATTCCATCCCTGGCCTTGCTCGGTTTCTGTGAGCTGTGGTGTAGGTCGCAGACACAGCTCAGATGCGGCGTTACTGTGGCTGTGGGGTAGGCCAGCAGCTGTAGCTCCAATTGGACCCCTAGCCTGGGGACCTCCATGTGTTGTGGGTGGGTCCCTAAAAAGACAAAAATGAAATAAAATTAAATTAAAAAAAAAAGAATTACCATCCTAGCCTGGTGTCTGGTGGGGGCCAAGGAGCAGCAGTGGCAGTGTTAGCAGTGTAGGGAGTGATGCTCCAGGGATGTGGTCGGTGGCAAGTTAGGTTCATTAGTCTCCTTTATTTTATTTAGGACAAATACATTTAAAATAAAGGAAAAATACAAAGTGTAAACACAGAGAAAAGTTAGTTCACTAGGGCGATCTTCTAGATCTTCAAGATTTATTGGTAAAGGGGCCACATATATTGTAACAGAAAATTCATGTTTAAACGTTATTTGAGTTATTTTAATCATAAGGGATTAAAAGCCCATACCCTTAATGGTAAAAGAAAACCTCACTTTTAAACACAGTCTTCATTCACATTTGAATGTACTGTAATTTGTTAGGACATGCAAGGAATGTATAGAGTTAATGTAGACTCTGTGTTTTTCCCAAAAGACATTAAAATGCAGCAACACCTTTTCTGCATTATGTTTTTAGGTGGGATATCTACAGTTGTCATTTTAAAAATCTATTATAGGAGTTCCCATTGTGGCTTGGCGGTAATGAACCCGACTAGTCTCCATGAGGATGTGGGTTCAATCCCTGGCCTCGCTCAGTGGGTCAAGGATCCATGAGCTGTGGTGTAGGTTGCAAACGTGGCTCTGATTTGACCCCTAGCCTGGGAACTTCCATATGCCGCAGGTGTGGCCCTAAAAAGAAAAGAAAAAAAGGCTACTATAGGAAGTTCCCATGTGGCAGAGCGAGTTAAGGATCTGGCCTTGCTGCCCCTGTGGCACAGGCCACAACTGTGGTGCAGGTTTGATCCCTGGCCCAGGAACTTCCATATGCCATGGGTGTGGCCAGATAAATAAATAAAAGCTATTATAAAACACCAAGAGAATATGGGGTTTTAAAAAACAAAATGGGAGTTCCCTCTGAGGCCTAGCGGTTTAAGGACCTGACATTGTCTCCACAAAGCTGCGGGTTTGATCCCTGGCCTTGCTCAGTGGGTTAAGGATCCAATATTGCTACCCATCAAGTCACCTAATCAGTGATGCTGACTGAAAAAAAAAAGAAAAAAAGTCCTCAGAGAGATTCATGATCAGAGCATCAGAACTGGGTGTTCGACTCATAGCCTGGGAACTTCCATATGTCACTGATGTGGCCCTAAGAAGCAAAAAAAAAAAAAACAAAAAAAACCACAACTGAATTTTAAGTCCATCAATTCTGATGGCTGTGGAGGTTCCTGGGTGTGTCTAATGTTTGACCAGGACGTTTTTAGAATCTCCTTTGTCCTATTCCATATTAAACACAGCCAAGTTTTCTAGCATAACTGGGAAGAAAGTGATGGCACTAGGACATAAACCCAAGCATATCTAAGCCTATATGTCGCCTGCCGTTGGGTGCTGATGGAGATCCAGTAGCTGACCTCAGTCACACTGCCAGTCAGTGTCAGAGCTGTTAAACTAACTCAGCTCTGGGCTCTGCGTCCATGGCTCTGTTCACCACTCCGTGACTGTGGGATGTAAGTTGGAAGATGTAACATTAACCAAGTTTTTCTTTAGATGTGTTAGAATTACATATTTACTATGTCCCACTATCAGTATGCTAGTCTGTGTAAGATTTGGTGCCCATTTGTCACGTCTGGATCCAGGTGGTCTTGCTTTAGAGTACGGAAACAAGGGTAGGAATTCTGTTTTGCGAATTCAAAGCAATTACTATGTTCTTTAAATATGTTTTAAATAATTATAAGATTGGTACATGCTTGTTAAAAAAGGTTCCAATAATTTAGAAAGGTATGAAATATCCACACCATCCCCTTCCCCCATGCCCCACTGTGGCAGGTCTGGCATGTATTTTAAAATTATACAGACAGATATGCAGTCTTTTTTGTTTGGTTTTCTTTTTGGGGCTACCCACGGCATATGGAGTTTCCAGCCCAGGGATCAGATCCGAGCCGCAGTTGTGACCAGTGTGGCAGCTGCGGCAATGCCAGATCCTTTAAGCCGACTGTGCTGTGCCAGGGATCAAACCTTCGTCCTGACACTGCAGAGACTCTGCCAATCCTGTTGTGCCACAGCGGGACTCTGAAATCTATTTTATTTTTGCTTTTATCATAGATAACGGTATTAATAAGTTCACAGGTCAGCCTCTTAATGGTAAACTGGCAGGCAGGAGTTTTAATCTTATCAGCCTATTTATTCTGTACTTTTTTTGTTTTTACTATTTATGAGATGGTAAATATGGTATAATAATAGTAATTGACACGGTAATGGTGATTTTGATGCAACTCTGCTAAAACTGAACTGAGAGATTCTTTTAGGCTTATTTAGTTACTGTTAGGCACTGTACTTATAGTCAAGGGCCAAACTGTTAATATTAAATTTTATTTAAATGCCCTTTACAATTCTAATTCCAAATGAATTCTGCGGGTCATTTTCCCTTACCCGTCCTCCTCCCCATTTGAAAGAACCTTTTGGGTCTGTAGGCATGACAAGGCTGCTGCTCTTCTATTTTCATGAGATGCGGCTTGAATTTTAGAACAGAAACTTTAAAACTACTGAACTACTATAAGATATAAAACGTAAGTACAAGGGTAAAGGAAATTCAAGATGAAATGTAGCATGATATATAAAAGGACTAATGAAAAAAATTGGCTAAATTTTTTTTTGTTATAACCTATTGAATTCCCAAGTGATAATCAGTCAGAAAAGAATGTGAGTGTTGTCTCAATCCATCAGAACTTCTGGATGTGTATGATGAGTATTTATTTGGTCTTCAACATAAAAATTATGATGAGAAATAGCAATTCTTTTTTTTTTTTTTTTTTGCCTTTTGTCATTTTATGGCCGCACCTGCGGCATGTGGAGGTTCCCAGGCTAGGGGTCTAATCGGAGCTGTGGCCACTGGCCTGCGCCGCAGCCACAGCAACGCAGGATCCGAGCCGCCTCTGCAACCTACACCACAGCTCACGGCAACGCTGGATCGTTAACCCACTGAGCAAGGGCAGGGATCGAACCCGCAACCTCATGGTTCCTAGTTGGATTCGTTAACCACTGCGCCACGACAGGAACTCCAGAAATAGCAATTCTTATGACACTGGTTTCATAAACTTCTAGGCCATACCATTTCAGACAAACTTATTCAATACAGGATGATTTTGACATCATTAGAAAAGAATATAAATTGACATCATTAAATAAAAATTACTTTAAATGATATTTTGTGCTGTTTAATTGGTACCCATAGGCAATTCGCAAATACCCAGTGGGTAGTTAAAACATTGAAATGTTTGACCATGAGGTTTCATTAAAAGAATCGGTACTTTCAGACCAAGCACTTGAGAGAGCACATTTCACAGTCACAGCTCTGAGCAACTTAATAGAGTTTTAAATTGTGTTTTCAGAGTGTAAAACACCTTATCTTGATCTCACGTTCACCCCAAAGAGCTGAACGTTGTAATCCATCCCAGTGTTTGCCCAAGCCTGGCCCGCGACTTTCCTTAGCAGGCAGTTTGTTTTCTAGGGGAACACTTAAAAAAGGCATCATGGAAGAAGACTCCTTAAAATTCATATGGTCTGGTTCTAGTTTACTTCCCTAAACTTATTCTGGTGCTCATTTGTGTCTGTAGCACACCTCTCAGCAGCCATAGAAGTTTATTCCCATGACTTACCTGGAACACATACAAAGCTGCAGTGGCCTGGAATTCTCTGGTTGCTCAGAAGGTTAAGGATCTAGCGTTGTCATTGCTGTGGCCCAGGTTCAATTCCCGGCTCTCGAACTTCTGCATGCTGTGGGCATAGCCAAAACCAAAACCAAAATGAAGCAAAAACCCAGAGCAGCACTGGCCTTAGAGCACTGTTGGTTTCCCTGTGGATGTAACTGAATGGCATTGGTTCCCAAGCTTTTTGAGAGTGAGGAACTTTTCAATAGGCAGACAGGCAGATAAACAAACAAGCGTTTTTAGTGTCCATGAACTGAGAGACTATGTGACGAAACTCAATAATACTAGTGAATAAATTCATATTTTGAGTATCTCTGTTCACATTAGACAGTAGTACTGTGTAAGATACTGTCCACTGTTAATGTATGGTCCATGTGTAGATATTGAAGGACCCCTTTGCCATAACCCTATTCAGAAATGGGGTCCCATGAATATAGACTATTTAGTATTTAGAATTGCAACATGGGAATCGTAGTTTCCTAAAGTATGTCAAATACCTTTTCAAGTATTTAATAGTTCTGGTCATTTACTTTTATTATTGAAAGCTAACATTCCTGAAGTTCCCTGGTGACTCACTGGGTTAAGGATCTAGCATTGTCATTGCTGTGGCTCAGGTGGCTGCTGTGGCATGGATTTGATCCCTGGCCCCAAAACTTCCATATGCCATGGGTGTGGCCACAAAAATTTTTTTTCCCTCAAAAAAATTTTTCCCCTTTATTCCCTTGAATAAAGGAGGTATCTCTAAGTTATTAGTTCTAGAATAGAATTTCCCAGAGCAATTCTGAAAAATTCTCTGGAACTCTCAGAAATTCTGAAAACCCCTAGGAGACAGGGGCTTGCATGGCCAAATAAGTTTGTAATTTCACATCGTCTTACAGTGTTCATTAACGTAGTAAAGGTTTTGAGAGGTCAAGAAGCCTACCAGCCAACCTCTCCCAACATCATCAAGCATAAGGAATACTTCTCCCTACCCCTCTCAGGTGATGCTTACTACAATTACACAAACACGCCACGGGAAATACTGTACCAGAGAGTCCACGCCCTACTCACCCCATTGTCTTGCCTTAGAGCTGTATTGGTGTGATTATAACCAGCCTTAAAAAGATAGGCTTGTTCAAATGTTAGTGGCACCTACCTAAAATGTCTATTTTGGTCACCTGTATTCATACCTTAAAAATATTATGGCATGCATCTTTCATCTACTTAGTTTCACTTTATCCTGGTTTAGGTTCTATAATACTCATTATTAGTTAAAAAGAAGCTAATAACACAGGCCCATAAGGTACAGCGTAGAAAGATCTTAATTTTTGAGGGAAACCCATTCAATAAGACATTCTTTCCACCTCATAGTGTAAAGGCAGGTGCAGTCAGCTGATGGCTTGTGGCTGTGGTCTGATTTACAGGGGAAGGAGGAGGTTGTACTGTTTTAAATGCATAATAGAGCATTTGTTTCGTCATCTGGAAGCAGAGATGGAAGAAGCTCAGGGGAAATGAGAGGCATCAATGTTGCTCTCGTGGAGGGAAGCTATGTAGCACATTATCAGACAGCCGTGCATATTGAAGAAAATATCTGTCAGGACTGCATGTCACCAGATGTATTTTTGCTTTCAAGAATGGGGGACAAATCAAATAAGAACCAGATAAAAAGCCTGAGAAAAAGATGCTCAGAAGGATACTGAAGTTATTCTTTATGCCTCACTGCCCTTTACTTCTCTTGGTACCTTCCAGAGGAATCAGTATAGATATATTTTTAGCTTGCTGTTTTCCAGCATCAATATGACAACATGATTGTGTCTTTATATCAGTAAGCAGCTTCTACTATGTTTTCCTATTTTCTGCTAGCTACAATTTACAAAGGATGTCACAGCTCTGGTAAGAAATGCACAGAAGCCATTTCCTTGCTTTTTAAGTCGTGTTTTGTAGAGATTTGCAATAAGCCAATCTATTAAAACTGCAAGTGTGCTTAGAGGAGAATCTCTCCTTGGTGTTAATCTTACTAATTTGCAGAATGTGTTTGTGATGTATTATTTTCTTCATTTTTTTTCTTTTTATGTTCGGTTGTCTTTTGTATCCTGTACATAACTGGCATTAAAACATAACATTTATCTGCATCTGTATTTTTTTAAGCATCTCCCCCTCTCTCTTCTCCTAGTACTTGCTGTTATGTTATGTTTGTGGCTGCACCTGAGCTTTGCAAGCTGTAGAGGCAGGGTGTGATGGTGGTCTGGACTTAAGCTTGTTTTGATTTAGAGGAGGATATGTAATATGACACCACACCTGTCTCAGCTGTTGAACATAGTCCAGAATTACATCAATTAGCTCTGTTTTGTAGTCTCTGTTATTTTTAAGTTTTAAAGAATGTCACCAAATAATTTCATAAATTATTGATAACAAATAATTTGAGCTGCATGCCTGCCTGTTAGTAATTGAGAAATAAGTGTCTTCTTATAATAGGTAAAAGAGACCAAATAAATTTGTATGGAATAATTTTGCATTAGTGTTAAATAAAAAATATAAATTATATGCAGGAAGATGAATTATCTTTTTTCATATTTTATGCCTATAGTAGGTGCTTAATTTCCTAAATGTGCATATTCTCCATTTTAAATATTTAGCACGGCTGTTGGAGGATCTAATTTATCAAAATGGATTATTTTTGGCGACTCAGTAATCATTAATTGCCAAGACAATGTTCAACAGATTATTTATGATAGCAGTAGTGCCTAAAATAGAGATGTATTTGGTGAAGATTTTTAGAATTTCTTCTTCACTCTGGCAAAAGATCAGAATCCGCTTTGGCTGAAATTTATTAGGCAGACATTTAACCTGTCAACTGCTGAAAAAAATCATGCAACTTGAAAGGAGAGATTTTTTTTTTTTTTTAGAAGCAAGACATCTATATCTGATTGATGGTGGGGAGGAATTTTGTGCACTTCAGATCTTTTGAGAAAACAGGCAGTTGTAATTCACATTTTCGGCAAATTCTACAATTTATTTGATTTCTGACAGACCTGCCCTTTTCTGAATTCGCGGAGTTCCCTTACGTTTGTGTTTGCATGCATGCTTTAGTGAATGCCATTCAGGAACAAGGCAGGGGACCATAAAATAAAATAGTGCATCGCAAGAATGGAAATGAATGTTCCTTTGACAAATTTAAAGTGACCCCTGTCTCTCCTCTCCACATAGGCGTATTCTCAAGATGCCTACCTGAAAGGCAATGAAGCCTACAGCGGCAATGCGCGCAACATCCCTGAACCCCCACCAATTTGCTACCCCTGGCTGCCCTCCGCCCCTTCCGCCACGGCGCAGCCAGCGGAAACGGCTCCTGCAGACTCAGCCTCAAGCAAGCAGCAAGCCAGTCCACCAGTCCTGACGCAGCCCAGCAGGGCCTACAGAATGGAAATACAAGTGCCTCCATCACCGCCGGATGTGGCCAAGTCAAACACAGCAGTGTGTGTCTGCAACGAAAGTGTAAGGACTGTCATTGTACCTTCTGAGAAGGTTGTAGATTTGTTACCCAATAGAAACAACCACACAGTTCCTGCCCACAGAACCGAAGAAGTGCGGTATGGCAGGAGTGAGCAGACCCCTTTAAAAGTGGCGCCGAGAACCACATCACCACCGGCATCCGTTCCCACTGCCCATCTGATCCATCAGGCCAGCTCCAGGTCGTTGGAACCTTCTGGAATTTTACTTAAATCTGGCAATTACAGTGGACACTCAGAAGGGCTGTCCAGCAATAGACCTCCAGTTGTGGATTCTCCTCCCGTCTCTGTTAATCACTATTCTCCAAACTCCCATCAGCACATAGACTGGAAAAACTATAAAACGTACAAAGAGTACATTGATAACAGGCGGTTGCATATGGGCTGTCGAACAATTCAGGAAAGATTAGATAGTTTAAGGGCAGCCTCTCAGAGCACAGCAGGTTATAACCCGGTGGTACTGAACCGCACTGCCCTGCAGGTACGACGCCGGAGCACCTCTCAGGACCGAGTGCCCCAATCCGTCCAGATCCGGCAACGCAGCGTGTCCCAGGAGAGGCTGGAGGACTCTGTGTTAATGAAGTACTGTCCAAGGAGTGCATCTCAAGGAGCACTGACGTCTCCGTCTATTAGTTTTAGTAACCACAGAACTCGCTCGTGGGACTATATCGAGGGCCAGGGTGACACCTTAGAAAACATCCATTCCGAGCATCAGCTCCCCGACTCCAGTGGGGAGCGAAAGCCCACCTACAAGTGGAGTGGATTTACGGAACAGGACGATCGGCGAGGCATTTATGAAAGGCCCCGGCAGCAAGAAGTTCACAAATCTTTCCTAGGTTCCAATTTTACCGTGGCCCCGAGCGCTGTGAATTCTGACAGCAGGCGAGTGAGCGGCAGAGGGGTGGGCTCCGTGTCTCAGTTCAAAAAAATTCCGCCAGAGCTAAAAACACTGCAGCCAAACAGAAATTTTCAAACTAGTTGTGGAATGCCCCAGCCTCGAGGGGTTTCCCAAGACAGGTCCCCTCTTGTGAAAGTCCGAAGTAATTCTCTGAAAGCGCCTTCTACACATGTCACAAAACCCCCCTCCAGCCAGAGCTCATTTGTTTCTATCAAAGACCAAAGACCAGTCAATCACTTGCATCAGAACAGTCTGTTGAATCAGCAGACATGGTTAAGGACGGAAAGTGCCCCCGATCACCAGGCAGACCCTGGGAAGCCCCCCTCTCTATCTGGATCTTCTGTTAAGCCCGTCCCTCCGGTGAGTGAGAGTGCTGGCACTCCAAATTTAGAATTATCTGTCACACAAAGGAATCAAGATTTAAATTTACAAGAGGCTGAAATTCAGCAATCAAATACTGTAGATAATAAAGACACTGTCATCCTAAGAGAAAAGCCTCCATCTGGTCGCCAAACACCACAGCCTTTAAGGCATCAGTCTTACATCTTGGCAGTGAATGACCAGGAGACTGGGTCAGACACCACTTGCTGGCTGCCTAATGATGCCCGCCGAGAAGTCCATATAAAAAGGATGGAGGAAAGGAAGGCCTCAAGTACCAGTCCCCCCGGCGACTCCTTGGCTTCCATCCCATTTATAGGTGAGCTTATTGAATAGCTGTTGGCTGATATGTTGAATACTTGACAGATCTTTTCAGCAAAGTATTTCTATTTCAACAGGTATAGGAATTTTACACTAGGATCTTGAAACACTCATTCAGCATTTTCTACCCTCTGCTAAAATCAGTGCCAAAAATTATTTCTATTATCAACCTTCCTATTCTTTTAAAGCTTTACATGCTCAATACCCCCCTTTTTGTTTTACATACTCAGTACCTTTTTTTATATACTCATACTTTTTTTTTTTTTTTTATACATACTCAGTACCCTTTTTTTTACGTACTCAGTACCCACTGTAAGACCACATTGGACTTAGTTGTTGATTCAGCTGAAACAAAAGCCAAGTGGAGGAGTTTCTGCTATACTATGACAGGTTAATGATCCGGTTTGTGTCTGTGGAGGTGGCAGCTCCATCATCAGCCCAGCTCAGCAAGTTAAAGATCCAGTGTTGCTGCAGCTGTGGCAAGGGTCACAATTCTGGCTCAGATTTGCTCCCTGGCCCAGGAACTTCCATATGCTACGGGTATGGCTGAAAAAAAGGAAAAAAAAACCAGCCAAGCAGAACAGTTGGGATCACTAGTAATCAACCTTTCATTTAAACAGTGCCTTTTACTTTGTAAAGCATTATTTTTTTGTAAATTCAACTTGGGCCAAACAAAAAGACCTCTTCATTGTCACATTACTTTGTCTTAGAATAAATCCTGGAATAGAGGAGGGAAAGTTATTTAAATTACAGGCATGTTCCCTGATCTAGAACACCTGTCATGTTTACTGTGGCTTTAGTCTGCTCCCACACGCCTCAGGTATATTACCCACCAAGCAGCCGGTATGATGTTTTAAAAATGTAAATCAGACCACGTCACTCCTGATCAGAACCCCTTTTACTCCCCATGTTACTAAGAACAGAACACAAACTCCTGTGGTGGTGGCCAGGGCCCTCCCTGATCTGCCCCACAGCCTCACTCCAGCCCTGTGCCCCCATCTTCCTCTTCCCGAGCATCTCATCTTCATGCGCGCTGGCCTCCCAGCAGCCCCAGAACGCCCCAGGCAGCCCCTGTTGCAGGGCCCTGGCACCAGTTCCCAGCCCGGGAATACATTCCACAGATATTTGTGAATCAATCTCTCTCCCTGAACATTTAGGTCTCTGCCCAGATATGACCTTATCAAAGCAGCCTTTCCAGGCCAACCTATCTAAAGTAGATTCCCTCCACACAACACAGAACCTGGCATTCTCTGTCTCCTTAAGCTACTTACCTTTATACCATTTGTTTGCACTTGACATTTGTGTTTGTTGTTTATTAGGCGTTTCTCTGCAAAAACATAAGTTATGCGAGAGCGCTTTAGATTCTTTGTTCGCTTCTGTGTCCTTAATGCCTGGAACCACTTCCTGGCCTGTAGAAGGCTTTCAATAAGTATTTATTGAAAGAATCAGGTGAATGATTATTTTGAGGTGATGGTTAAATGTGTAGCCACTACCCCCCCTGCCAAAAAAAAGTTCTCATCGTAATTACTCTGCAGCAGCTCTGAGACTTTGTCTGTTAACAGGATTATAATACAGGGCTTACTATTATTTTCATTTAATCAATGAGAAATTTAAGCTGTTGAGATTAAATAACTTCCTCAAAGTCACACAGTAAGCAATAGAGACTTTCCTGATCAGCCTCATCACAGAGCACAACTCCAGAGGGCGCCATTTATACAGACTGTGTTGTAAAGAGCACCTCTGCAGTTGAGTGACGTGGGGCCATGCGTTTCTCTTTGAGAAATATTTCAGACTTTTTCTTTTCCAGGGAAACTCTTTAAAACTGTTGTTATTGGACTGTCAGGTGACAGTAATGATTGTTTTATGAATCTTTTTAAATGTAAAAAAAAGCCCTACAGGGCCTGTGAGATCTTACTGGAACAGTGACATTGTATTTTCTTTCTTCCTACTTAATAAGAATAATGTAATCAGATTATATTGGAGTAATAAAAAGTTTGCTAGTTATATCTGTTAATATTCCTTCTGAGTTACTACTTGGTATAGGAATAAGTCAAAAGGTTAATTATGTCAGAGAACTTTGGCTAAAATAGAAAACAAAAAAATCTAAATAATTCTCTGTATATAAATATTTAGAAAAATGATTAAAATAGAGCATTGTTTATTAAAAATTAAAATACTAATTAGTTTTTTTTTTTTTTTTTGGCTTTTTGTCTTTTGATGGCCACACCTGCGGCATGTAGAGGTTCCCAGGCTAGGGGTCTAATCAGAGCTGTAGCTGCCGGCCTATGCCACAGCCAGATCCGAGCTGGATCCGAGCCGCGTCTGCGACCTACACCACAGTTCACGGCAATGCCGGATCATTAACCCACTGAGCAAGGCCAGGGATCAAACCCTCAAACTCACGGTTCCTAGTCGGATTCATTTCTGCTGTGCCACGACGGGAACTCCTCACTAATTAGTTTTGATCAGATTCTGCTTTGAGTATGAGTCTCCTTTATAGTTCCTAGTGAATGATGTCTTTTATGAATTACGACTTAAAAGTTACCCAGGATAGGAGGTGGCTCAGCAGGTTAAGGATCCAGCATTGTCACTGTGTGGCTCTGGTTACTGCTGTGGTGCAGGTTTGATCCCTGGCCTGGGAACTTTTGTATGCTGTGAGTATGGCCAAAAAAAAAGGTCATCCATCATAGAAATGTCTGATTAATCCATTTATTCCCTTTATGCTTCCCAGCACCTTAATATGTTATGTGGCATACACTTACTCTGGTTTTTCAGTTGAAGAGCACCAGTGAAACAGGGTAGAAGAAAGAACCCAGATGTGAACACAGAATTGATTACAGTGTTTCAAATGTGAATGCTGTTCTTGTATGTTTATGTTCTTAAGTTCTAAAATTTAATATTGAAATCCTTTTATTGAGCCTCAAAGTCTTAACTGACTAACAGGTATTTGTCTTTCCAATCTAGCTCTTTTTAAAAATAATATGTTTTACTGTGATAGACACCAGCATTGAAATAGAGTAAAAAGAGACTATTTGCAGTGTTTCCCAAAGTATTTTCTGTGAACATTAATTCCCTTTAGTTAAGGGAGGGAGAAAACAACAATTAGTGATCAAATTGAGATATATTGAGTTTTAAGTTAGGTTTAGGAGTTCCTGTCATGGCTCTTTGGGCTAAGAACCCGACTAGTATCCTTGAAGATGTGGGTTTGATCCCTGGCCTCGCTCAGTGGGTTAAGGATCTAGCATTGCCACAAGCTGCAGAATAGTTCGCAGATGTGGCTCAGATCTGGCGTTGCTGTGGTTGTGGCGTAGGCTGACAGCTACAGCTCTGATTCAATCCCTAGCCTGGGAACCTCTACATGCCATGGGTGCTGCCTTAAAAAGACCAAAAAAAAAAAGGGTTTAGTTTGTCTTCACCATAGAACTCTCAGAATCATTAACATGCTCCTATATATTATGAATTTTCTAGGCAGGGTATAGTATATTTGTCTCAAAAATATTTAATCATGAATTCTTTCTTTTATTTAGAGTATTACAGTTTAGTACACTATAAAATACATTTTGAAGAATGTTGATCCATACTCTGTGCTATTTTATGGAACATTTTTTTTCTAGGAAAACTTTTTTTGTTTTTAAGTTTTATTGAAGTGTAGTTGATTTACATTGTTGTGATAATTTCTGCTGCACAAGTCATTTAGTTATACACATACTACATATACACACATCCATTCTTTCTCAGATTCTTTTCCCAGATACGTTATCACAGAATATTGGGTAGAGTTCCCTGTGCTATACAGAAGGTGAAACATTTAAATTAAAAGGAAGAAAGGAATTAAAGCTTGCTTTTGTAATGTGACATCCAGAGTCTTAATAGTCTGTGATTTGATAATTATTTTTGACACTTAAAAACAGTATAACTAATGCAAAAAAATAAGTGCCTTGGCTTTATTCCCAAAATATCAGAGAATGGAGCCAATTCATTTATTTAGTTATCTATGTAATACAGAGCTCATGTGAAATGTTTTACAAAAAGGTTTTCCAGGAGTTCCCGTCGTGGCGCAGTGGTTAACGAATCCAACTAGGAACCATGAGGTTGAGGGTTCGATCCCTGGCCTTGCTCAGTGGGTTAACTGTCTGGGGTTGCCGTGAGCTGTGGTGTAGGTTGCAGATGCGGCTCGGATCCCGCGTTGCTGTGGCTGTGGTGTAGGCGGGCAGCTACAGCTCCTGTTAGACCCCTAGCCTGGGAACCTCCATATACTGCGGGTGCAGCCCTAAAACGACAAAAAGGCAAAAAAAAAAGATTTTTCCAGTGTTTTGTTATATGTTAACATCTGATATTCCTTTGGGGATCACAAAGACTTAGAAAAATGAAGAAAATCAAACACTTTGTTTGTAAATTAGGAATATCAGTTATTAATAGTATTGTTTTTATACCCACTCTCACACACACACTTTTTGAGGCTTCAGAGTAAGCCCTGAAAATAAATTTCAGCTTCTTTTACAAGCAAACAAAATTAGTTCATAAGTAATTTGTTCTTTATTAGCAAGTATGAAAGTGTATTCTCCAATCCTGACTTTTTCTGCATTTTTTTTAATTTCTACTACTCATGACTATTAATATAAAGAAGCCTGTTACCCACATTGCGTTCATCTCGAATTTGTTTTCCACTCTTTGGTCGTATTTTTAATACTTCTTGTTCTTCTCACCCCAAAGCTGGCCAGTGTGTGTGTACTTAATTAGTATTAGCGTAACTAACGTTGAATTTGATTGTTGCACTGGCATTTTACACAAATTTAAAAGTTTTAAAGCTTGTAGGAAGTAATTGGCTAACAGTTTCCCTACAGGTGTACTTGGCGACCTGAAATTTACCTAGAAGGGGTGGAACTGGGTGGCTGGGTGACTAAATGATGATTCTGATTTTATTTATTTATTTATTTATTTATTTATTTATTTATTTTTTATGTAGAGCCACACCCACGGCATATGGAGGTTCCCAGGCTAGGGGTCTAACAGGAACTGTAGCTGCTGGCCTTTGCCACAGCCACAGCAACGCGGGATCCGAGCCGCGTCTGCAACCTTCACCACAGCTCACGGCAACGTCGGATCCTTAACCCACTGAGCAAGGCCAGGGATCGAACCCGCACCCTCTCGGATTCGTTAACCACTGAGCCACGAAGGGAACTCCCTGATTTTAATAGTCACTTTTCTTAGCTCAGATTTCCCAAGTGTGAACTGGCATCTTCTTACTAGATAAATTTATGTGTTCTAAGTTTAATAGAGCTGCTCACAAGAGAATAATTTTAGATGTTCATTTATCTTCTGCCTTTTGGTAGTGACTTTGGCTTTTATTCTAAAATATTTCAAGTTTATCTGTAGCCCACCTTGTAGAATACTAAACTTACTAGGGAAATAAATTTTTTTACACTTTGCACTTACAAAAGTGATAGAATTATTTCTATAAAGCAGACTTTCTAGATTTTTGGCTAGTTCCTTTAATGTTGAAAATAGATCCAATAGTGACTGGCCTCTCTCAGCCAGAGCTGTCAGTCATTTTAAAATAAATTCAAATCTCAAAAGCCCCTTAAAAAAATCTCTGGCTTATGAAAACCCCAAAGTGTTTTATATCCTTACATAAATTAAACAGATAATTTTACCCCTTTAGTGGACTTATTGTTGTAGTCCTCTTAAGCTAGAAATGACCCTTCTCATAAACCTAGTCCAATTTCTTTATAGGGAATGAATTTAATATCCAGAGGAATTCAGCGGCTTTCACAAAATCCAGCCAGACGGGATCTAAGTCTTTTGACCCTCTGCTCAGTCTCCCCGATTCCTAATAGCTGGCTTTGGTGTATGTGCTAAAATTAATCATTCTAAAGATAGACTTGTGAAATCAGTGCCTAATATTTATTAAGTTCCTTTAAGGTAAATGTTGGACTCCTTGAAATTAATATTTCTAGTATTTGTCAGCTGGTAAGCTGGGAAGCTGGGTCATCTTCCATACACACACATTCCTCACATTCACGTAAAACCACGAAACCTCACAGCCTCCACTTAACTTGTCTGACTCATGAGACTGAGGAAATTCAGCCAGGTGACTGTGACCCTTTACCTGTGGCAAGTCTGAAAGCAGTGCTTTACGTGACCTTTTTTAAAAAGTAGGGCTCTTGCTGCTGCCCTGTGGACGAGGTGACAGCCCCAGGACTGACCGTGTTCGCACATTCCCGCCTCTGCTTCTGTCACCTGCTGTAGAAATACCTACTCTAAGGGCAGTTCCGCTTAGATTTACAACCCACTCCCTGTACTTGTGGCCACGTGGTCATGATAGAAAGAACAAAGTATTTGTTCAAAAATCTACCCTCTTTCTAACCTTTTGTATCTGATTGGATGTTGTAGCACTGCATTTAGGGTTATCAAAATAACCGACTCTCAAAATGACTTTCAAACAGCCAAATGTTAATTTAAATGCATGTTCATTAAACTGGCTATTAAAAAAGCTTGGTCTTAATTTAAAAACCAAATGCTCATTATGATAAGCAGTTGGGTTATTATTAAAAATGAGGAAGAGTTCCCATTGTGGTGCAGCAGAAACGAATCTGACTAGGAGCCATGAGGTTGCGGGTTCGATCCCTGGCCTTGCCCAGTGGATTAGGATCTGGTGTTGCCGTGAGCTGTGGTGTAGGTCGCAGACAAGCCTAGGATCTGGTGTTGCTGTGGCTATGAATTCAGTTGAGTGACTGTGACCCATTACCTGTGGCAAATCTGAAAGCAGTTGGTGGCTGTGGTGTAGGTTGGCAGCTGTAGGTCTCATTCTACCCCTAGCCTGGGAACTTCCATACGCCTATATGCTGCAGGTACAGCCCTAAAAAGCAAAAAAAAAAAAAAAAAAAAAGAATATGATGTTTATCCCACTTGAATTTCTTCTTAAGACAAAGAATATTTTGCTTGAGGTGTATATTGGGTTTTTATGTCATTTGCAGTGAATGCCCCTTCTCATAGGAACAGAAACAGTGTATTTAACTTCCATATTTCTAGTAAAAGATTTGTTTCTACATGCTCTTGCTATTTGGGAACAATACATATTTTTTATATATGCTTTTATATTAATCACCATTTCTTCCAACTCACACAAATTTACTCCTCCCTCCTCCCCTTGTGATATGATTTACTTCATCATTGACTATTACAACATTAACATGCCTTAAGTTACTATGCCATCATTTGGGGAAAGAGTGGGATTACTTCTTCATTAGCAGAAGCGAAATAAAAAGCAAAATTATACTGCCACAGTCTATGCCCAAAATTCTGATACTTTCATGGGTCGTGGAAAATTATTCTCAACTTCATGGTTCATAGACAGTGTGTCTTCATACGGTGGAAGGGGCAGGAGGGCTCTCTGAGGCTTTTTCTGTAAGGGCGCTAATCCCGTTTGTGAGGGCTCCACCCCCATGATCTAATCACTTCCCAAAGGCCCCACCTCCGAATGCCATCACAGTGGGGATTAGGTTTCCACATAGGAATCTTGGGAGGACACAGATATTCCATCCATAGCAGTGGCCTTGATAATGAGTAACTTCTGGAAGAATCTATAGCTTCTTGGACAAAAACTGAAGATGCACTTGTTTCTGTGTTTGGTGGGGAGTAGAGGATGTAGGTTTTAGGAGTTGAAACCTTGAAAGTTAAGCCTCAGCCAAGTCATCTTTCTGGGCTTCCTGATACAAGAATGGGTAATACACTTAAACTTTGGAAAGCAGTTCTCTTAGGGTGATGTATGATTATTCTGCTTTACTAGGCTTAGGTTCTGAATACTTATAAACTTTGTTATCTTGACTCTTGGTTCAGTGAATGTATTGATTGTTGAGTAGAAGCCGCAACGTATTTAATTTCTTAGACCATATTATATTCTTGGAATTATTTGGAATTACTAGAGTAATAACTGTGTAAGTAGATTTTTAACAGACTGACCGTGTTTATTGTTATTTCGGTGGTTGTGCTCAAAACTTTACCTGGTTCTTTTAATGATGAATACTGATTATTAGTTCTGTCATTGTTGTCATTAATAATAACTAGGCCATTGCACATTCCAATGTTTATTTTCATTTTATCTTGTAGATGAACCAACTAGCCCCAGCATCGATCACGATATTTCACATATCCCTGCTTCTGCTGTCATCTCTGCCTCTACCTCCCAGGTACCCTCCATAGCAACGGTCCCTCCCAGCCTCACAACTTCAGCTCCTTTAATTCGACGTCAGCTCTCCCATGACCAGGGTACGTCTCAGTGAGTGGTTATGTGAACTGACGCACATTGTCAGCTTTCCATTTAGAATACTCTGACACTGTGATCTTCTTGCCATCGAAAGAATCTGGAAACCACTTACATGTGTCTAAATGTTGGGTTTTAATTGCAGAATCTGTTGGACCTCCCAGCCTGGATGCCCAGCCCAGCTCAAAGACAGAACGATCAAAATCATACGACGAGGGCCTGGATGATTACAGAGAAGATGCGAAACTGTAGGTCTCAAGTGTGCTATTTTAAATATTGTTGGTGGGTGTTCTGCACGACATTGACATATAAATCCTGAATTTAATGATATCTTATATTTTCTAATTTTATAACATTAGAAATGCAAATTAGGAGTTCCCGGTGTGGTGCAGTGGAAATGAATCTGACTAGTATCCAGGAGGATGCGGGTTCGATCCCTGGCTTCGCTTGGTGGGTGGGGGATCTGGTGTTTCTGTGAGCTATGGCGTAGGTCACAGATGTGGCTTGGATCCTTCATTGCTGTGGCTGTGGCTAGCCTAAGCTGGCAGCTGTAGTTCTGATTCAGCCCCTAGCCTGGGAACTTCCATGTGCTATGAGTGCAGCCCTAAAAAGGGAAAAAAGAAAAGAAAGAAATGCAAATTAAAAAATCAGAGTTGTGGAGTTCCCACTGTCTTACAGGGGGTTAAGAATCCTACTGCAGTAGCTTGGGTCACTGAGAAGGTGCAGGTTCAATCCCTGGCCCATCACAATGGGTTAAACGGTCAGTGAAGGTTGCAGCTGCGACTCGAATTCAATCCCTAGCCCAGATTGAACTTCCATATGTGCCTGGTGTAGCCATAAAATCAAAAAAACAAAACAAGTATTCCCATTGTGGCATAGCAGAAACTAATCCAACTAGAAACCATGAGGATGCAGGTTCGATCCCTGTCCTTGCTCAGTGGGTTAAGGATCCAGCGATGTTGTGAGCTGTGGTGTAGATCACAAACGCAGCTTGGATCTGGCGTTTTTGCTGTGGCTCTGGTGTAGGCTGGCAGCAACAGCTCCAGTTAGACTCCTAGCCTGGGAACCTCCATATGCCATGGGTGCAGCCCTAAAAAAAGACGGAAGACAAAAACAAAAACAAAAACAAAAAAAAACACAGCTGTTACATGATAATACATTCACTTGAATTTTTAAAAAAATATTAAAAATCAGTAATACACAAACATAATACAAGAATACATATAAATATGCATTTTAAATAATCACTCCCCCTCTAGGCCTCCAGCCACCTGGTTCTACTCTGAATCATAACTGTGTTATCCTTTTCTCTTATGTAATTCCGGAGCTATTCTGTGCATAAAATCATACACACATTTACATATGCTTATGTGTGTGTACGTGTTCTGATTATTTTTATAAACAAATGGTAGGTGTTCTGCACACTGATCTTGGAGAGCATTCACTGCGTGTATTCCTGGCTCATTCTTTGTCATGATTAATTTTTTATTGAGTAGTTAAACCATAGTATATTTAACTAGTATTCTATATTCTATTAATAGACATTTAGAATGCTCAGATCTTATGCTACAGTAAATAATACTTCAGCGACTATATTCGTACCTGGTTCATTTAGCGTATATTTGAGTGAGTACGTTTGGAAAAAGGATTGTTAGGTCAAAGGGTAGGTTTTTTTTTTTTTTTCCTTTTTACGGCCACATCTGTAGCATATGGAAGTTTCCAGGCTAGGGGTCAAATCCGAGCCGCATCTGTGACCTACCCCACAGTCACAGCCATACCCTTAACCCAGTGAGCAAGGCCAGGGATCAAACCCAATCCTCATAGAGACTATGTTGGATTTTGTTTTTGTTTTTGTTTTCTGTCGTAGGGCTATACCCGCCGCATATGAAGGTTCCCAGGCTAGGGGTCTAATCGGAGCTACAGCCGCCAGCCTACACCACAGCCACAGCAGTGACAGATCTGAGCCATGTCTGCCACCTACACCACAGCTCGTGGCAATGCCAGGTACTTAACCTACTGAGCGAGGCCAGGGATTGAACCCACATCTTCATGGATACTAGTTGGGTTCTTTTCTGCTGAGCCACAATGGGAACTCCTAGGAATTTTATTTTTTATGGCCTTAGAATTTTGAGTCATACTGAAAAAGCCTCTCTCCTCTGTTTACTTCTCAAATTTCTGTGCTTTTTTTTTTTGTACATTTAGAACTTTGATTCAGTTGTCCCAAAAATCTGTTGAATGTTATACTTTTCTGATTATCATCTTTATTATATAGTAAATTATTATATGTCTTTGGTTTTATTTTTAGACTCGACCTGGTCAGTTGATACGTCTGTTTATTCATGTGTACTGGATTCTGTTCATTAAAGTGGTTTTGTAATATTTTTACCTTCTAGTAGGGCTAGCATTCTCTGTCATTACATTATGTTCTTGCAGAGTTCTCCTGGCTCTTTTTATTCGAACTTTAAAATCAGTTTCAGTTTCTTAAATTCTTATGGATATTTTTATCAACACAGTGTTTAATTTATAGATTGAGGGAATATTGACATCTTTATGATACTGAAAATTCTGTCAAAGAGTAATTTGTCAGAGTTCCCACTGTGGTACAGTAGGTTAAGGATCCAGCTTTGTCACTGCTGTGGTGTAGGTCACAGCTATGGCTCAGATTCAATTCTTGGCCTAGGAACTTACATATGTCTCAGATGTAGCCAAGAAAAAAGGAACATTTTGTCTTTTTGTTGTAGTATTTTTGTGCAGATCTCTGAGGCTTCCGTTTGATTTTTATTCATATTTTAATACAATTTGTTTTTCCTGGACCAGCAGCCTAAGAGGCATTTGTGTGCCATTTGGCAGTGGCAGTGGCTAGAAGGAATGTTTGTGATGATGCAGGGGGTGGATGTGTGAGCTATTTTAGCCTTTATTCTCCCTCAGTAAAAGATACCAGTAACAGCCACTTGTCAGAGTCGGCTTCACCTTATTGCCCCAACCACACACTGCTTCCTGCAAAGATGGCAGAATGATGTGTTTCTTCCTTCCTCCTCACCTCCCCTGACACTGCCTGGTGACAGATGAGGCTTCTGTCACCAGCACCCCAGTTTCCATTGTTCCAAACAGGGAAACTCGGGTTTGATCTCTCAGAGACCAGTGCTCTGCAGTTTTGAGATGTGCAACTGGTGGTGTCCCCCACTCCCTGTATCTGCTTCATAGCATTTAACCTCCCTTCTTCATATATTAAATTTCAGAGTTACAGGTGTCTCCTGATGTTACTGAAGATTGAGTTTGCCTCTCCATTTCTGGTTACATTGTTCCGTAAATGAATTTTGAATTAAAACTAAACAAAACAGTTTTGTCCCCCACAGTTAAATTGTTTTGAATAATTAATGTGAACTTGTCCTCTGAAGCCCTCGGCCTTTTCGTTGGCAGCTGCTGTTCTCTGTTGAAATGGCCAGAATATGGTTGGAGGGACCAGCCCTTTTCATGTACTTCCTGCCACCATGTCCATAGACTGGACAAGTGTAGACGTGCTGTTCTCTCTGTATCTGACTGCTGATGGTGACCACCTACTTGTTATTGACAGTGTGGAAATCCTTAGAGCATTAAAACTCTGGGTAACAAAGCCCGATGTTTAGTCTAAGTAGCTTTTTCTTTCATTGTAAAAAAAAAAAAAAAGATAAAATCTCACCTTTTATGCAGAGACAGTTTTAATTGACAGTATAAGAAAGCTGTCATTGAATTAAGTACTTTTTAAATTAGCTCCTTTTCATCGCATCCCTTGAACCCTGAATATTTAATGTGGTAACAATGAAATAGCTTATTGAGGAAAGGTTAGTTGTAAAAGTCACATTATTTTTGCATCTTTAAGGTGTTTTATGCATTTATTGCCAATATTGATAGACTTCTTTTCCAACAGGTCTTTTAAGCATGTATCTAGCCTGAAGGGAATCAAGGTAGGTGTTCAATATTTTTAAAATATCATCAGCAAATGACAAATGTTTCTTTTTATCTTAATTTACTTTAGCTCTTAATAAAGAATTATTGTTTTATCCATTAATATTTCATATTTAAATAGCATAACCTTTTATTCTGTAAGTTTCAAGTGCATTTAGCTTACTATAAATTGTGTTTCTAAACACATTCATCAAATATACAATACTTTATATACATTGCGCTGATTTTTCTTACTTTACAAGTTTACAGCAGAATATCTAACTGCCCAACAGCATTTTGTTTTTCTGTCCTCAAAATTATTTCATGCTTTCCTCTACCCACCCACCCTCCTCTCATCGAAAAAATAAAAGCGGGAAGTTCCCGTTGTGGCTCACTGGGTTACGAATACAATTAGTATCCATGAGGATGCGGGCTTGATCCCTGGCCTTGCTCAGTGGGTTAAGGCTCCAGCGTTGCCGTGAGCTGTGGTGTAGGTCACAGACGCGGCTTGGATCTGGCATTGCTGTGGCTGTGGTGTAAACTTGCAGCTACAGCTCTGATTCAGCCCCCAGCCTGGAAATCTCCATATGCTGCAGGTATGGCCCTAAAAAGCACAAAAAAGAAAGGAAAAAGAAAAACGGTTAGACAGGAATTTTCTTATTATAACCTTCTCGAAAAATAATCAGTACCCATCATTTATACCCACGCTCTCTGCCTTCCTTACACTTATCTTAGTATCTTTTCACTTAGAACATTATGCTATTAAACACAAACACCTACACTTCTTTGGATTCCATCACTGTTTACTTTTCAAGAATCTCTCCCTGCAAAGCCACACTTTTTCCAGGGGCTCAGTCACCATCACATAGAAGCACATTCAAGCACGTTATACAATTTCCTGTATTTA
Source organism: Catagonus wagneri (assembly GCA_004024745.2). Lineage (NCBI taxonomy): Eukaryota > Metazoa > Chordata > Mammalia > Artiodactyla > Tayassuidae > Catagonus > Catagonus wagneri. Next base: position 5,257,262 of record PVHT020000059.1, read on the forward strand.
AAAGAAAAAACAAGTGAGATGGACCTGGAATTTGGGTTTAGTAGATGCAAACCATTGCATTTGGAGTGGATAAGCAATGAGGTCCTGCTGTGTAGCACAGGGAACCATATCCAATCACTTGTGATGGAACACAGCAGAAGATAGGAGAAGAAGAATGTATATGTCTGTATAACGGGGTCACTTTACTGCACAGCAGAAATTGACAAAATATTGTAAGTCAACTGTAATAAAAAATTAAAAAATGAAATCCCTTCCCCAAGGAAAGAGAAAAAAGAAAAACCTTCCTTGCATCGCCCCCATTGTTTACTGCTCCTGTTTACTCTTGCATTTTTCACAGCAAAATTCCTTGAAATTTGTTAATAGTTTTCATTTCCCCATATTGCATCTTTCTCAGCCCACACACATCAGGAAGATGCTCTTCAGGTCAAGGTTACCAGTGACACTCAGGTTCCAGAGAGAGTGGATTACTTGGATTTTTTTACTTATTTGACCTCTCTGTAGTATCTTAACAGCTTCCCACTTATTCATGAAACATTTTCTTCTGTTTGTTTCCATTGCTGCCTCTGCCTCCTTTTTAAAACATTGGAATGTCTGACGCCTTCCCTGTCTACCTGTGGTTTTATCCAGAGATGTCCCCCAGTGTGTGATGCCAGCCTTGATCTCTTCCCTGAACCACAGCTCACCTGGGCTCCGGCCTCTGCACCGTCTCCATTTGGAGGTTTAACGAGCAATGTAGGGTTTACACGGCCAAGTGGACCTCGAGGACCCCCAGACGTGTGTCCCCTCCTCTTTCCCCATCTCACCAAGTTCACCTGTTGAAGTGCCCAGTCTAAGGATTAGCCTTGTTTCTTCATTTCAGGGGGCACCCACCCCACCTCCAGAACAGCCCCAACCTTTACATCCCTCTCCGTCTGCACTTAGGCCGCCACCGTCCCTCCCTCGGCCGGGTTCCCTCGGTAGCCCCCAGCCCCCACCCCGGCTCGTGGTTCTCCCGTCAGAGTCTGCTCTTCAGGTAGCAAGCAGGCGACCTTTCAGCTGTGTGATCAGTTGCTGTCAGTGCCCTGATTCCCGGCTTCCCCTCATGCTTCCTCCCACAGCCTGCAGGATCCTGAACAACCTGTAATTAGCCGTTTCTCTCACTCCCATTGAACAGTGAATATTTAAAATGGTAACAAGGTGCCTTCACTAGATGTACATTCTCCCTGAGCTTTTCCTTCCCCTGACCTTTCATGGTTGGCTCTTTTGAATGTTTCTTCAAATTTCATCTGATAGGTTCTTTCTGCAGAGAGGCCCTGCCTCAGCTCCACTAGTTTATAGCTGCTCCTCAGTTGTTCCCTATCTCTTCGCATTGTTTCCGTCTCCAAATGGCATTCATCATGGCCTGATCATTTTCTTAGCTTCTTTATTCGGTATTCTTCTTTGTCTTTGCCCACAAAAATGTGAGTCCTTGCAGGAAAATTATACTATTTCTGTTACTTTTTAATGGTTAAAAAGTTCCTTTGGGTGACTTTGAAGAGTGCTGGTGGTCGTGGAGTTCCTCCTGTGGTGCCTTGGGATCGGTGGCATGTCTGCAGCACCGGGACGCAGATCCCACCCCTAGCCTGGCACAGTGGGTGAAAGGATCTGGTGTTGCCACAGCTGTGGCATAGGTCACAACCGTGGCTCACATCCGATCCCTGGCCCGGGAACTCCATATTCCACTGGGTGACCAGAAAAGAAAAAAAATGGTGGTCAGTACCCCCCCATTTTTTTTAAAAAACACCAGAAATTTTTCTAACATAATATAGTTAGGATTTTTCACAAATAGCCCTTCATTTGGAAGATAAAAGGAAAAGACTTTTTCAGCAAAGCAATTTCAACGTGTAAACACTTGTCAAGGACAAAGCTGATGTTTTGCTATGTTTTCTTCGGCCTTTTCCGTAGATCATGGACAGCCAGAAGTCATCGGAAGACTCTGGATCCAGAAAAGATTCTTCCTCAGAGGTTTTCAGTGATGCTGCCAAGGAAGGGTGGCTTCATTTCAGGCCACTTGTCACCGACAAGGGCAAGGTAATTCATTGTTCCCAGTGGCTGTGAGCGTATGAGATGCAGGACCTGAAAAAGTCTGTATACATAAAATGGCAAAATATCCAGAGAAGAGTGGAAAGCCAGGAGTTCCCACTATGGCTCTGTGGGTTAGGGATACTGAGTTACTGTGTGGCGGCTCGGGTTTGATTTCCGGCCCAGGACCGTGGGTTAAGGATCCTGCATTGCAACAGATGTGGCTTGGATTCATTCCCTGGCCTGGGAATTTCCATGTGCTGTGGATGCAGCCAAAAAAGGGAAAAAAAAGGAGTAGAAAACATCATTTATCAGTATCTTTTTTTCTACATAGAGGAAAGTTATTTTTAAAAATTCTAATTAGTGATTTAACTTTATGCGTTTTCATCCTTTGTATTGATTACATGTGGAATATGTTTTCTTACATATTCCATCATGTATATATACCACATCTTCCTCATCCAGAGTTCCTTCCTTAAAAAGGAACTCTGCTTTTCTTATAAAATAGTTTACTAACCATAGATCATCACAGACTAGTCCTTTAGAGAGTGGCAGTTCTCCATGTTAATACCTAAAAATTTTTTATTCAGCATTCCCAGTTTATTCTTTTAAGTTGCCTTTATAATTTGGTTTCATTTTATAAATACTGAGTTACATAAACGAATGCCACAATATCAGCATTCTTCATTAAGTAGATAACAATATAATAAAATTTTGCCAGGAAATTTCCTACAGTATTTGGGCAGTTTATTTGTAAGACAACCCGTAAATACTGTTAAAAGAGTATTAAATTTTCCAGAGTTCCCTTCATAGCTCAGTGGTTAACAAAACCTAGTAGGATCCAAGAGGATGTGGGTTTCATCCCTGGCCTCATTCAGTGGGTTAAGGATCCGGCGTTGCTCTGAGCTGTGGTATAGGTTGCAGACGCAGCTCGGATCCTGTGTTGCTGTGGCTGTGGTGTAGGCCAGCGGCTACAGCTCCAATTCGACCCCTTGCTTGGGAACCTCCATATGTTGCAGGTGTGGTTCTAAAAAGCAAAAAAAAAAAAAAGGGTTGACTTTCCTAAGAAAACCTTCCTTGGCTGTGTATGTTGTTGCTTGACTGTATAAAGTCACATGTATTGTTTGGGGATCTCCTTACGCAGTATTTGTCATTTGCGTGATGAGAGACTTGTCTTAAGCCTTGCTTTCACGTAACAGATTTTTCTGACTGACTTTTTCCCTAGTTCCTATTCCCTTAGCATTTTTTTGTATGTTTTGCCACACTTGCTGTATCCGAGTTACTTTGTACATTTCTTTTTCCCAACTCAATTAAATTGAGATTTCACTGTCCTTGATTTTATAGGAATATGTTGCCCAATTTGGTTTACCCTCCACAATTTTTTTTCCTCCCTTAACAAATATATGTCGACGTGGCTCAGCACCTGCTGCTGTGGGTACACATTTATACATGTTAGCTGTGTTGCCTCATAAGTCTGTCCCATCACCAAGTAACAAACACGCCTGATCCTGTCTCGTATTTTCCAGCGAGTTGGCGGGAGTATTCGGCCGTGGAAGCAGATGTATGTTGTACTGCGGGGCCATTTGCTGTACCTGTACAAAGATAAACGGGAGCAGACAGCTCCCTCCGAAGAGGAACAGCCCATCAGTGTTAATGCCTGCTTGATAGACATCTCTTACAGCGAGACCAAGAGGAAAAATGTGTTCCGGCTCACCACGTCTGACTGCGAATGCCTCTTTCAGGCTGAAGACCGGGACGATATGCTAGCCTGGATCAAGACCATCCAGGAGAGCAGCACCTTGAACGAGGAGGCAGGTGTCTAGAACACTGTGAATAAACCCCACACGTTCACATCATGGTTTTAAAGATGAAAAGAATTTGCTGCTTTGTTAAAGAAGAATTATTTTATACCATTTTCACTTTAAAATAGTCGATGAAAGAGTTTTTACTGTGATGTGGTTTAAGAATCTGACTGCAGTGGCTCGGCCGTTACAGAGGTGTGGGTAAAGGATCTGGTGTTGCCGCAGCTGTGGTATAGATCATGGCTCTGGCTCGAATTCAGTTCCTGGCCTGAGAATTTCCATATGCTGTGGGTGTGGCCGTTTAAAAAAAAAAAAAAAGTTGATCAAAAGGCAAACTCACATGTACCTATTTGATATTATTTGCACTTACTGGGAAATGCCCATTACTGAGCTAGAAAAGTAGATTATTCACTTTTTTTTTTCATTTATCAATTCTTCCATTGCTTTGTTTTAATTCACACATTCATACACAAAGAAAGGTTTCCATATTTAAATTTTTTAACATAATATGCAGAACTAGAATACTATTTCAGTTTCAGATAATGGGCGATCATATTCGGATATTCTTCAGTTTGACAAGATGCTGTTACAATACTGAGAAATTTCATGAAAAGGGTATTTACAGGTTTGTGAGCTAGTCAAGTAGCTTTTTCACTGCATGGGCCAATGCATTAATAGTTACCCATTTAAAAATTCAGCCTTTTTGACTACAAATTACTATAAAAGAACATCAAGATTGTATAGATATACTTTATGAATTTCTCAAACTCATTCCATTTTAAGGCTAAAGACGAGTGTTACACATTAGAACATCCATGAGGCCATTTCTCCTTTGCACTTAGCTGTAAAAATCAGCAACTAAACCACACTTTGCTGTGACATAGCTATTTCTAGAATACATTAGGATAATTAGAAAGACTACTAGAACTAAATTATCACTTTTATGTTAACAATTTTCACCACAATACATCTTTCTTAGACCAAAAGAGACCTGAGTTCCTAGTCCTGGTCATTACCTTTATAACAAAGTCCAGGTCTGTTTCTCTATTGCAAAAACGGGATTATTGTGGGGCTTAAGTTAGAGTGAAAATGCTTCTCAAAGCAGATCACTGTGTGAACACAGAGGAACTGATATTGATACTGATTTTTCTTAATGGAATTTTGCAGGCAGGAATACAATACATCTTCGTAATACAATAAGAATACAATGTACTTTCTTGGTGTCTAAGAAAATTTGCATTATCAGAAATCATGTTGTAAGCCAGTTTTTTTGTTTTTTTTTTTTTGTCTTTTTGCCTTTATGTAGAGCTGCACCCACGGCATATGGAGGTTCCCAGGCTAGGGGTCTAACAGGAGCTGTAGCTGCTGGCCTATGCTGCAGCCACAGCAATGCGGGATCCGAGCCGCATCTGTGACTTACACCTCAGCTCACGGCAACACCAGATCCTTAACCCACTGAGCAAGGCCAGGGATCGAACCTGCAACCTCATGGTTCCTAGTTGGATTCCCACTGACCCACGACGGGAACTCCAGGAGTGATGTTTAGGGACTTGTTTCTAACAAGACATTTTTATAGTAGCGATTTCAGGAGTGAAGTGTTTGGTTTTTGGTTTTCTTTTTATGGTCCCGCCTGTGGCATATGGAAGTTTTCAGGTTAGGAGGTGAATCAGAGATGCAGCTGAGGCCACAGCCACAGCAGCAACCCTGGATCCTTAATTCACTGAGAGGCCAGGGATCAAACCCATGTCCTCACAGAGACGTCGGGTTCTTAACAGGAACTCCAAAGATTTTTTTTTAAGAGTATATTACAATAGGGAGTTCCAGTTGTGGCTCAGTGGAAACGAATCTAACTAGTATCCATGAGGACGTAGGTTAGATCCCTGGCCTCGCTCAGTAGGTTAAGGATCTGGAGTTGAAGTGAGCTGTGGTGTAGGTCGCAGACGTGGCTGGGATCTGGCGTTGCTGTGATGTAGGCTGGCAGCTGCAACTCTGATTCGACCTCTAGCCTGGCAACCTCCATATGCCACAGGCACAGACCTAAAAGACCAAAAAAAAAAACTACGTAAGTATAAACTTTACAGAACAAACTCCAGCAGTGACTGGATGGATCTAGCTTTTGCTCAAGGGTACCTGTTTTCATATCATTCACAAAGTTTTCTTAGACATTGTTCTCCCTTTTTGTACCCATTGTTATGACAAAACACAAGATTTTTTTTCTCCTGCTTTCCCCTTACTATACCCAGGGACACCTACAATAATTATGAAGTTATACAAGTCATATTCTTCAATTCAGTGATTCCCGTTATATCCAGTTTAAATTATGAAAACTTAGGCCATGGGGAAAATGCCTGTGCTTTTTTTCCTCCAATAATTTACACTCTGCCTTCTGTTAAAAATGAATACCAGGCCCGTATCAATACAACCTTTGTCCTACAACCACCACTATAAAGAGACATCAGACCTGGATTTAAGCAAAGTATACCGGAGAATAAGAACTTGGGTATAGATTTCAGCTTTTAAGTCGCAGTTCAAAGAGGTTCCTGTTTAATAATCACCCACCATGTGCCAGGCGTCCTATTAGGCAGTAGATGACTTCATCTTTGAAACATAGGGCTGTTTAAGGACTGAATGAGGTAATGCTTGCAAAGAATGCAGCCTAATGCCTGGCAGACCATAAACATTGACTTAACGTCAGCCATTATAGCATCATCGTTATTATCTAAGGTCAAGACCCAGGGATTTTCACCCAGTTTTATAGACAAATAATAATTCACTGAGCATATACCATATGTCAGGCGCTCTTTTAAGCATCAGTTAATCTCAGCAACCGTGTGAATGTGTCTTTAATCGTCACCACCACATTTCCAACCAGGAACTGTGTGACACAGAGAGGTTAAGTAATTTCCCTAAGGTCACATGGCTCCGAAGTGTCAGGGCTGGGATTTAAACCCAGGTGATCTTATTCTAGATCTTGACAATATCCTCTTTCAGTGGGCAAACGAGAAGAATCTATTTGAATTTGAGATTGTTCAACTCCGAAGCCTCTATTCTTTATATAGTGTTCATTATGATCAAAGTGAGACAAGATAAAAAAATTGACAGATGACAATGTATAATTGGAATCAATAGAAAAAAAAAAAAGCCATCCCTTTAATGGTCAGCTCTGAGTTTTTCCGTTTAGCATGTTATCGAAGTTAACCTGTTGAGGTTAAAAAAAAAAAAACGGTTTTGAGCTTTTCTGATAATCTGCCACTTTGATACTAATTGATCCTCAGTCTTGCTGCTCTCCAAATTAATCATTAACAAAGTTTGGCAGTATTCTTTTCTCCACCTGTATTATTTTGAAACATTTATCATCCTTTCTGGTATTAGTGACAGAAAAAAATGTCTCTCTGCTTCCCAGTCACTTATTTAAAATGACAGATCAATTCAGTAAATTGTAACACTGGCTACTGGCTGGCACTAGTCTAGGTATCTCAGGGTTACAGAAAATAAACGGAAAACTGTTGGAAACGGGGGAGGGACTTGGAACATTTGTTTATGTGGTGATGTTGGCTCAGGGTTTGAATAGAGGTTTTAAAACAACTCCATAATATCTGTGTTAAACATGCAAAGTAGTACAATATAGAGCGCCCCCCCCCCCACAAAGTAGAGTCCCTATTTAAGTTTAGAATTGACTTATACCTTCCGTTTCTTCTTTAGGATACTGGCGTTACAAACAGAGATCTGATCAGTCGAAGAATAAAAGAATATAACAGTCTGATGAGGTAAGAATCCACGCCCCGAGGCCTGCAAGGTACTGGAAATGGAAAATACGTACTTGTGCAAAAATGTGCCTTTTTTTCAGCAGCAAAGCAGAGCAGTTGCCAAAGACGCCTCGCCAGAGTCTCAGCATCCGTCAGACTCTGCTTGGTGCCAAAGCAGAGCCTCGGACTCAAAGTCCACACTCTCCCAAGGAAGAGTCAGAAAGAAAGCTTCTCAGTAAAGGTACTGATGGATGTCAGTGTTCATAGATCAATCTAGGTTTTAAAATTGGGTTGTAGAGGCATTCTAATGTGTTTCTGCACCTTTATTGTAGACCTCAGCTCAGGAGGTGGGCCTTGTTGAGGCTGGTGGAGCCTTGCTCTTAAAAGACATTGAATCTTGTGATAAAGCCCAGCTGAAGGAAATATAACACATAGGTCTACATCTAAAAATAGCTATTTTGGGGAGTTCCCTTGTGGCTCAGTGGCTTCAGGACCTAGTATTGTCACTGCTGTGGCCAGGGTTCAGCCCCTGGTCCAGGAACTTCCACGTGACATAGATGAGCCAAAACAGACCAAAAAAGGTAGCAATTTAATGAATGCAGAGGATCCAGGTGCTTTCATTTTGAAATAAAACCATTATGTTTCCCAACCTAAATGTCCATGGACAGAGGAGTAGATAAAGATGTGGTACATATACACAGTGGAATAGTACTCAGCCATTAAAATGGAAGAAATGGGAGTTCCTGTCGTGGCTCAGTGGTTAACAAATGCGACTAGGAACCATGAGGTTGCAGGTTCGATCCCTGGCCTTGCTCAGTGGGTTAAAGATCTGGCGTTGCCGTGAGCTGTGGTGAAGGTTGCAGGCGCGGCTCGGATCCTGCGTTGCTGTGGTGAAGGCCAGCATCTACAGCTCTGATTCAACCCCTAGCCTGGGAACCTCCATACGCCATGGGTGTGGCCCTAGATAAGGCAAAAAGACAAAATAAATAAAATAAAATGGAAGAAATAATGGCATTTGCAGTAACATGGATGGACCTAGAAATTATCATGCTAAGTGAAGTCAGTCAGACAGACAGCAACATCAAATGCTATCCACTTACATGTGGAATCTAAAAAAAGGACACGGTGAACTTCTTTGCAGAACAGATACTGACTCACAGACTTTGAAAAACTTACCGTTTCCAAATGAGACAGGTTGGGTGGGGGGATGTGCTGGAGGTTTGGGATGGAAAATGCTATAAAACTGGGTTGTGATGATTGTTGTACAACTATAAATGTAATAAAATTCACTGAGTAATTAAAAAAAAGCCCTTATGTTTCCTTTTGCTAAAATCTCACTATAAAGATGTCACACTGATTCTGGTTTTTTTTTGTTGTTGTTTTTTGTTTTCTCTTTTTGGCTGTGCCCACGGCCTGTGGCCGTTCCCAGCCAAGGATAAAACCTGTGCCACAGCAGACCTAAGCTGCTACAGTGACAGCACTGGATCCTTAACCCTCTGTGCCACAAAGGAACTTTTAATTCTTTTCTTAACTTTTAAAGAAAACCATGGGGAATTCCTACTGTGGTCAGCAGGTTAGGAACCCCACATAGTGTCCATAGGACGCGGGATCAATTCCTGGCCTCACGCGGTGGGTTAAGGATCCAGTGGTGCCACAAACTGCAGTATGGGTCGCAGTGCGGCATAGATCTCATGTTGCTGTGGCTGTGACATAGACCAGCAGCTGCAGCTCCAACTCAGCCCCTAGCCTGGGAACTTCCATATGCTATAGGTGTGGTCATAAAAAGAAAGAAAAATAAAATCATGGTACAGATCATCAAGGGGTAAAGGAATATTTATTGATTCCTGCTAAATGATATGGAAGGTTGAAAGAAATACTATGTTAGGAAAAAAAAGAATACTTTTTTTCTTTTTTTAGGCAAGAAATAGATTTTTTTTTGTCTTTTTTTTTTTTTTGTCTTTTACGTAGAGCCGCACTCTTGGCATATGGAGGTTCCCAGGCTAGGGGTCTAACAGGAACTGTAGCCGCCGGCCTACACCACAGCCAAAGCAATGTCAGATCTGAGCTGCGTCTGTGATCTACACCACAGTTCACGGCAATGCTGGATCCTTAACCCACTGAGCAAGGCCAGGGATCGAACCCGCAACCTCATGGTTCTTAGTCGGATTTGTTAACCACCGAGCCATGAAGGGAACTCCGAGAAATAGATTTATTAAGATAGGAAGCTTATGACAGATGAAAGCAGGCAGGCGAGGAGGCTCTCAAGAGAATATATTTGATAAATAAAGGCTACGTTATTTATACTAAGGACTCTGATTTATATAAATATTGATAAAGGATCTTTAACGTCATGATCTGAAACAAGCTTGTTTCCATCTTATGTCATTTTCTTTTGAATAACGATCAAAAGAGGACACCAGTCCTCCCAAGGACAAAGGCACGTGGAGAAAAGGCATTCCAAGTATTATGAGGAAGACATTTGAAAAAAAGCCTACTGCTACGGGAACGTTTGGGGTCAGACTGGACGACTGCCCACCAGCTCATACTAATCGGGTAGGAGACACTGGCCGGCCGGGTTCCCAAAGCCATAATTGCAGCAGGACTAAGCCCACCGCTGTGCAGTTCACCAGGCGGATCTGCCGCTCTGCTGAGTGTTTACTTCTTAGCAGACCCTAGTTTATCTAACCATTTTTGACCTCTAAGGTCAGAAATTTCATTGATAATGAGGAATTTGTGTCTATAATGCTTTTTTCTAATAATTCATTGACTCTGAAATAGAATAATTATTCACCCTCTAGGAGTGTATCTGAAATGATCAGTAAGAATTCATTTTCAAATCATGTGTCTTTCTGCTTTTAGCATCTTAAAAGAAAGTTGGGAACAAGGACCTGATTAAGGAAGTGTAATCAATGTAAATGTGCGTGTACGTGTGTACCTGTGTGTGTGTGTGTGTGTAAAACACCTGGGCTAGGATTCACATCCTGGATGTGAGGGCGATCTGGCTGTGACATCTGTCACCCCACTGATCGCCAGGGTTGATTGGGCTGATCTGGCTGGCTAGGCGGGTGTCCCCTTCCTCCCTCACTGCTCCATGTACGTCCCTCCCGAAGCTGCGTGCTGGGTCGAAGAGGACCACTATCCCCGATAGAGGACCATTCTTTGGTCAAGGGTACACGAGTAGCTGCGCTCCCCTGCTAAAACCTCCAAACAAACTCTCAAGGATTCACATCCTGAGCGGATGGATGTTATTCCTCTTCTTTGAACCAACTGTACCATTTCCACATTCTCCTTTTCTGCTCTTTTTCCTGTTTTAGACTATACCTCTCAACAGATCCTCTTCTTTCTGTCTTGATCTATTCGTTCTCTTTCCACTGACTCAAATATCTCTTTCTGGTTTTATCTATTACCAGTTCTGCAGTGTCTCTAGACTTCATTTTCTCTCCATCAGTCAACAGCAGTTTATGTTCTGTTTCCTTTTGAATGAAAAGCACCTTATAGCTATGATACACGTCTAATAACTGAAAATAAGCATTCATGCTGTATTAAATAAACCTTTATTTCTTGTTTTGCAGTATATTCCATTAATAGTTGACATATGTTGCAAATTAGTTGAAGAAAGAGGTCTTGAGTATACAGGTATTTACAGAGTTCCTGGAAATAATGCAGCCATCTCCAGTATGCAAGAGGAACTCAACAAGGGAATGGCCGATATCGATATCCAGGATGACGTAAGTTTGCTTCTGTTTGAATAATTAGTCTGTTTTTTTTTTTTCTCTCTTTGGCGGTACTGACTGCAAAAATACTGCATTTTTTTATTTTGCGTACATAGAAATGGCGAGATTTGAATGTGATAAGCAGTTTACTGAAATCCTTCTTCAGAAAACTCCCTGAACCTCTCTTCACAAATGGTGAGTTATCTTCCACCAAAGATGCCAGATGGAATAGTTTAATATTACATTATCTGGGAAACCACAGAACATTAAATTGAACCAGGAGAAAACATTTTTGTTAAAGGAAACAGCAGATTTTGTTTAGTTCTTTGCATGTGGAAGTTCCTGGGCCAGGGATCAAACCTGCGCTACAGCAGCGACCAGGCCGCTACAGTGATGCAGTGACAGTACCAGATTCTTAACCTCTTTCACCACAAGAGATCTTCATTTATGGACTACTTTTGTCATTTGTATTTTTTTTTCCTCCCAATACATTTCAATGAAAAATAGAATTCATAAAAAATAAAGTTCAGTAAAAATATATACGTATCGTGTTAATTCATGTTTATAGCCAAGTTAAAAATATGTTATTGGTGTTCCCATCATGGCTCAGTGGTAACAAACCCGACCAGGATCCTTGAGGATGCAGGTTCGATCCCTGGCCTTGCTTACTGGGTTAAGGATCTGGTTTTGCCATGAGGTGTGGTGTAGGTCGCAGACACGGCTTAGATCCTGCATTTCTGTGGCTGTGGTATAGGCTGACAGCTGTGGCTCTGATTCGACTCCTAGCCTGGGAACTTCCATATGCCACGGGTGTGGCCCTAAAAAGCAAAATAAGAAAACAAGGTTATTATTGTTCTCAGTGAAAAGCTTTTGAATATAATATGGTACAATTAGTAGAAAAACGTTTTTTCAGTCAAGCCAACTATGTGACTTATACAAGACCCTATAGTAGATGTTGCAGTCTTTGGACAGAGTGGACAGACTGTGTAAAGTTAGGAAGCACCCTTAGAGAACTTACATTTTAGGTAATTTCCTTTATTTGATAAACCTTAGAGATTCATTAAAAACTAGCAGTTTTAGAGAAAAAATTTCAAAGGCTATTTGGGATCGCCCCCACTTTTTTTTTTTTTTTAAATTGTGGTTAGAATTTGAACCTTAAAAGATAACTAGATTATAGGTCACCTAAACAATTTAAAATGAACGTGTTTTTTGTTGTTCCTGTTGTCAGATAAATATGCCGACTTCATTGAAGCCAATCGTAAGGAAGATCCTCTAGATCGTCTGAAAACATTGAAAAGACTAGTAGGTATTGTTTTATATTGTTGGAGGTACAACAAAAGTTCAGCATTTAAATCCATCATGAAAATAATATGTTTCAGATTCACGATTTGCCTGAACATCATTATGAGACACTCAAGTTTCTTTCGGCTCATCTGAAGACAGTGGCAGAAAATTCAGAAAAAAATAAGGTATGTAAACTGATTATTGAGATGTACTTTCTGTGGCTTTCGTTGAAAAGATATGCTTCACTGTGACCTGCCAAATAGTCAAAAACAGGTCATAATTAAAGCACAGCTCTAAAATCCATTGTATTGGTGATCAGTCCCTCTGGAAATCTGAAAAGCAAGAGATCCCCAAAATATCCCTTGTTTTGTTCTTGTTTGTTTGTTTTATATTTTGTATGACCTAAACCACGGCATATGGATGTTCCTGGATCAGGGACTGAATCTGAACCTGCACCGCAGTTGCAACATCAGATCCTTTAACCCACTGCACTAGGCTGGGGGTTAAACCTGCACTCTGCAGTGACCTGGGCCACTGCAGTCAGAGCCTTAACCCACTGCAGTCAGATGCTTAACTCACTGCACCACAGGAGGATCTTCCAGTTGCTGTTTTTTAAAGACATTTTCTTTTATATTTATCCAGCAAGAAAAATGCAAAGGTCAGAAATTGTACCTCTTTTATTTTTTTTTACTGTATATTAATATTTTGGATGGGTAATATTTATACAAAACAATAAAAATATACTAACTGGTATACCATGAAAAATAATAGACATTTTCTTTTTTTGTTTTGCTTTGTTCAGATTTAAGTAGTTAAGACCTTTTTTCTTTTTTTTTTGAAGGGGAGGTTTGGTTTTAACACTACCATCTTACCTTTATTATACACACCAAAACGTATTAATCCTCAGTATTATCGAGTGCTCCATGCTTAGTTTTGATTTAAAGAAATATCTTTTTGACAAATGTCATATGATTTCACTCATGTGGAATAAAATGTACACACACAAAATAAATGAACAAACAAAAGCAAACAAAAACTATACATAGATACAGAGAACAGAGTTGATGGAGTTCCCTTGTGGCTCAGCAGGTTAAGGACGCCACGTTGTCACTTCTGTGGCTCTGGTTGATGCTGTGATGAGGGTTCAGTCCTTTTCCTGGGAACTTCCATGTGCTGCAGGTGCAGCCGGAAAAAAAAATTTTTCAGACATTAGGTTTTTCCATATTAGTATTCTTAATGTACTTCAGGCCAATTTGGAAAACTGAATGTGTCTTTCTCTATTTTTTTAGTATTTGAGGGGAGAGGGTTTCACTGTTCTTTTGTGAATTTTATTCCCCTTGATTTTATTATTTTTGCCAGTTAATTCAGCTCTGGTAAATCTAGTTTTGAGCCAGGTCATTTGCTTTCAATCAGAGGGTTCCTGGAAAAAAATGAATGCCAGTTAAATATTGTGTATTGTCATTAAAGCAAGAAAGAACATATACATGTAGATAGGTTTATGGAAATCCTAACTGGGAAGCATTATTTTTTTAAACATATTCAATCAACCATTCTTTGAATTCTTTTTTTTTTTTTTTTCCGTCTTTTTAGGGCTGAACCCATGGCAGGTTCCCAGGCTAGGGGTCAAATTGGAGCTGTAGTTGCTGACCTGCGCCACAGCCACGGCACAGCCAGATCCGAGCCACATCTGTGACCTACATAACACCTCACGCCAACACCAGATCCTAATACACTGAGGGAGGCCAGGGATCGAACTGCGTCCTCATGGATACTAGTCAGATTCGTTTCCTCTAAGCCACAACGGGAACTCCTGTATTCTTTTTCATCAACCCTTTCAGAAATAAAATGCTGAACATGCAGTAGGAATTTCAGCCTCCTTTCCTAAGAAAAGTTGTGGGGTTCCCTTGTAGCTCAATGGGTTAAGGATCCAGCATTGACACTGCTGTGGTTTGGATCACTGCGGTGGTGTGGGTTTGATCCCTGGTCCCAGAACCTCCGCATGCCACAGTTGGGGCCAAAAAATAAAGTTGTTGTGTTTTCTAATGGATGTTTTGTTTCAGATGGAACCAAGAAACCTTGCCATAGTGTTCGGCCCAACTCTGGTGAGAACATCCGAGGATAACATGACCCACATGGTCACTCACATGCCTGACCAGTACAAGATCGTGGAGACACTTATCCAGCACGTAAGTCTAGGCTTCATCTTGTTGAGGAAATCCTTTTTCATGAGCCACTGATACTTGGAAGGACAGAATTTAGTTGCAGTTTTTTTTTTGCCTTTTCTAGGGCCGCACCCGCAGCATATGGAGGATCCCAGGCTAGGGGTCTAACAGGAGGTTCCCAGGCTAGGTGTCTAACAGGAGTTGTAGCTGCCGGCCTATGCCACAGCCACAGCAACGCGGGATCCGAGCCGCGTCTGCAACCTACACCACAGCTCACGGCAACGCCGGATCCTTAACCCACTGAGCAAGGTCAGGGATCGAACACATGACCTCATGGTTCCTAGTCGGATTTGTTAACCACTGAGCCACAACGGCAACTCCCGGGTTGCAGTTTTGTTTTGTTTTTTTTCTAAGAAAATTACCTTTTTTCCTATACTATGCTCCAAAATATAGAACTCTTTAGAGGGTTATTTACTTTCTCTTTTTCACCTTTTTTATTTTAAATTTTAGCATGACTGGTTTTTCACAGAAGAAGGTGCTGAAGAACTTCTTGTAAGTATCATTGATCAGTGTTCATACTGTTATTATTTGGGACACACGAGATCCTGACTGTACAACAGTGTCAACTTCCTGCTTTGTGCGCTAGCGTCTGCTTTGCATCCCGGAAGCAGGTCCATAGCACCTCCGTTTCTGATCTCATGAAAATCCAAGTCTGATGCTTATTTGGTAATTAATTATATGCAGACAGTATTAAAAAATGAAGCACGTTGTCCTCCACTCAGTAATGTGTCTCTTTACTAAATGTTGTTTGAATTTTAAAGAAAATATCTTTGAAAAGATGATGAAGAGATCTTTGTTTATTAACCATAGACAACAGTGCAGGAGGAAAGCACAGTAGACTCCCAGCCAGTGCCCAACATAGATCACTTACTCACCAACATTGGAAGGACAGGAGTGCCCCCCGGCGATGTATCAGGTAACTCTTGCCCGGGTAGAACTGATCTCTAGGTTAACAGCTAAGTTCTAACATGATAGAGCAAATCATAAGTAACAATTCACTATGATTTTTTTCCTTTTCTTTTTTTTTTCCCCTTTCCACTAATGAAAAATGTGATCTTCCTTTTCTGATTGATCTGAATTATCTTCCAGTGACTATAATGCCATTGGCAGTGCATGGAGTTGTAATGCTTGTCAGAAAGGAAACAGGAGGGAAAATGAGCATGCAAACCACTGTTTTGTTCTTTTTTTTTTTTTAATTCACAGTTTCCATGTAATAGTCATCACAAGGTAAAACAGATACACGCTACTGGGTGTGTGGTTGCTGTGATGGCAGAAAGTGTGACCTAGACTGTATGAGTAGTTCTCACTCTTGAGGCTGGATGTTGTGTTGAAAAAGCAGCAGGTTCAATATTTCAGTATCTGAAATGCTCCCGGGCACCCTTCCCATAAATACCGTGTATTATTGGTCACTACTGATGTCACCGTAAAAGTCGATCTCTGACATTTTCTTCTGTTTTTCTCTTGCCACCCTAACGTTCGGTGAAGTATTAGTTTTTATAGACTCTTTCGCCGCAATTTTTCTCCTGCCAAACTGTTGCACTAATCTGGCATGTTTTACACCATGTTCTCCCTTTGTCTCTAGTTCTTGTTGTAGCGCTATAAAGGGTTGTTTTCAGCACTTACTCACTCAGGCAAATCTATACTGATGTTGAACAGGCGAGATGGGAGGAGTCTATCACACGGTAATGTCGCTAGTGGATTCTGTGGTGGCCCTGCTGGACAGCTGGAGCTGTAGGAAGAAGGATGACTGCTGTCCACACTGTAGCTGCCTTGTCTGCAGAAACCCCCGATTCTTGTAATGCCAACTGAGTTGATCTGTGGTGTACATTTTCTCTTACGATTATTGTAAACAGATCACTACTACTTTCTTAAAAGTTTCTCTGCTGTTTCTTGTTATTTCTGAAGCAGACCGTGAGGAGAAATAGCATGGTATGGTCTACCAGTTCTTAAAGTCATAAAGCATTGAGCCATGTGTTGAAAGGGGCGTGGCATGGGGCTCAGCTCATTAACTTGGAAAATCCATTTCCCCAAAGTTGAAAGAGAAAATTGCAAAATTGGGCGATCCTCGAGAGTGCTAGCCCCTTCCTACCCTCTTTATACTTGTATAATTTGAGTTTTTGCCCGACAGTAAAATGATGCTCTCCATTTTTCCATTTCCATAATAGCATTTAATGTTAATAGATAACTGCAAAACTGGTAGCAATTTAACTAGACAAAAGGATCCCCGACTGCACAGATGTGAAAGTGGGGACCTCAGCACACAGATCAGCATCATTTAACATAAAGACCAGAGTGACCTAGCAGCTAGGTTCTCCTAAATGCATCCATATGCATACATTATATGCTTCTGAAATTGAAGATCGACAGTCTGACAAAAACCAACTTAAATACACCCAATTCTGAGTTGTCTCAATTTGTAGCGAGGGCAGCCAACAATCTTAAAAGTTCTACATTGTGTATCAGTTTCAGATACAGGATGTACAGCGTGCAATTCTGCCAAAGGTCTTTGAGCTGCTTTATTGCTAGACTTAATACTGAGCAAATTGAATAAACACTAGTGTTTCTGTTTTGTTTAGTACAGGGCTCCTTTGCCATCCCTATCATTGAGCTGATTCTGCCTACAATTCACAGCATCCTTTCATGGCGGTGGCTTTCTGTGGTGCAGCTTGCATCTTTGTGAGCTCTGACTATCCACTGTGGTCTCTTGTTTTTGAGTTTGGCTTTCACATTTTGTTCTGTGCCTGTCCTTTCCATAAGTTTTGCATTGTCTGTTGAAAGCAGTAAAGAATCTGACCAATACTGACCATGTTTAATTTAACTTCTCACAGATTCAGCTACTAGTGACTCAACAAAATCTAAGGTAAATTGTTTTGTACAATTTGGGAATATTGTAGTGGGGGATTGCTTTGTGGCTGATTGTGTTTTTTTTAATTTTTATATTTTTACATTACAGTTGGGTGGATGATTGATATAATTTGTATGTAGATGCACCCTTGTTCACTGTCTTATAAGGGGAAAAATTAATACTTAAACTAGACTATGATAGAAGAATACTGGTGAGTTGGGATATTGGGCTTATCTCAGCATAGCACAGCTTAGCATAACACAAAGAAGCAGGCTTTTTTACCCCTCATTCTTTTTTTTTGGGCCACACCTGTGGCACATGGACGTTCCCAGGCCAGGGGTCGAATTGGAGCTATAGCTGCAAACCTGCACCACATCTCACAGCAATGCCAGATCCTTTGAAACTGCGTCCTCATGGATACTGGTTGGGTTTGTTAACACTGAGCCACGAGGGAAACTCCTTTTTGAGATTCCACATGTAAGGCTGTCTGTCACTGAATGCCTAACTTCACTTACTATGCTAATCTCTAGGTCCGTCCATGTTACTGAAAGTGACATTGTTTCATTCTTCCCTATGGCCGAGTAATATTCCATTGTATATGGAACCACATCTTCACATTCCTCTGTCAGTGGCCGTTTAGATTGTTCATTCCTCTGTCAGTGGACGTTTAGATTTTGCTTCCAAGTCTTGGTTCCTGTAAGTAGTTTTTCAGTGAACACTGGGGTGCATGTACCTATCTGAATTGTTTTCTCCGGGTGTATGCCCAGGAATGGGATTGCTGGATCATATGGTAGGTCTATTTTTCGTTTTTTGAGGAACCTCCGTACTGTTTTCCATAGTAGTTGTACCAATTATATTCCCACCAACTGGGTAAGAGAGTTCCATTTTCTCCACACACTCTCCAGCATTTGTTGTTGTTGTAGACATTGATGATATACATTCTGGGTGGTGTAAGGTGGTTTTGATTTGCATTTCTCTAATAACTAGCAATGTTGAGCTTCTTTTTATGTTTTGTATGTCTTCTTTGGAGAAATGTCTGTTTAGATCTTCAATTTTTTGATTAGGTTGTTTTTTTGCTATTGATGAGTTATCTCTTGTAAGTCACTTCATTTGCAGATATATTCTTCCATTGGGTTGTCTTTTCTTTTTGTTTATGGTTTCCTTTGCTGTACAAAAGCTTTTAAGTTTAATTAGGTTTCAATTTTCATTACTCTAGGAAGTGGATCTGAAAAGACATTGCTGTGGCTTATGCTATAGAGTATTCGGCCTCTGTTTTCCTCTAAGAAATTTATATTATCTAGTCTTATATTTAGGTCTTTAATCCATTTTGAGTTTATTTTTGTGTAGGGTGTTAGAGAGTGTTCTAATTTCATTTTTTTTTTTACATGTAGCTGTCCAGTTTTCCCAGCACCACTTATTGAAAAGACTTTATGTATTCTTGCCTCCTTTATCATAGATTAATTGATCATAGGTGTGTGGGTTTATTTCTGGGCTTTCTTTCCTGTTTCATTAATCTGTACTTCTGTTTTTGTGCCAGTACTATATTGTTTTGTTGACTGTAGCTTTGTAGTATAGTCTGAAGTCAGGGAGCCCATATCCTCCAGCTTCATTTTTCTTTCTCAGGATTGCTTTGGCTATTCGGAGTCTTGTGTTTGAAATACAAATTTAAAAATTTTTTGTCCTAGTTCTGTGAAAAATGCCATTGGTAATTTGATAGAGCTTGCAATAAACCTGTAGATTGCCTTGGGTAGTATAGTCATTTTGACAATACCGATTCTTCCAATCCAAGAGCATGGTATATCTTTCCATCTGTTTGTGTTATCATTGATGAGAGTTTTCAGAGTGTAAATCTCTTGCCTATTTAGGTAGGTGAATTTCTAGAGATTTTATTCTTTTTGATGCAATCGTGAATGGGATTGATAAATTTCTCTTTCTGGTCTTTCATTGTTAGTGCATAGAAGTCTGAGAGGTTTCTGTGTAACATTTTGTATCAGTGTTACCAAATTCATTGATTAGTTCTAGTAGTTTTCTGATAGCATTTTAAGGATTTCCTATGTACATTGATTGTTATGTCATCTGCAAACAGCAACAATTTTACCTCTCTTCCAATTTGAGTTCCTTTTATTTCTTTTTCTCTGATTGCCATGAGTGGAGAGAGTGGGCATCCTTGATTTGTTCTTGATTTTAGTGGAGATTCTTTCAGCTGTTTATTGTTTAGAATGATGTCAGCTATGGGTTTATCATATATGGCCTTTATTATGTTGAGGTAGGTCCCCTTTATGTCCACTTTGAGAGTTTTTATCATAAATTAGTGTTGGATTTTGTCGAAAGCTTTTCCTGCATCTATTGAGATGATCATATTTTCATTCTTCAATTTGTTAACTTTTTGTGATTCACACTGGTTGATTTCAAGATATTAAAGAATTCCTGCATCCCTGGAATAAATCCCACTTGATCATGGTGTATGATTGTTTTAATGTATTTTTAGATTTGGTTTGCTATTATTTTGTTGAGGATTTTTGCACAGTGATATTGTCATAATTTTTTGTGGTAGCTTTTTCTGGTTTTGGTATCAGAATGAGTTTCAGTGTGTTCCTTCCTCTGTATTTTTTTGGAATGGTTTTGGAAGGATAGATGTTAACTCTTCTCTGAATGTTTGACAGAATACACCTGTGAAGCCTTCTGGTCCTGGACTTTTGTTTAAGTTTTTTAATCACAGTTTCAATTTTTTTTTTTTCAGTCTAAAAAGGTCCGTACTCGCAGCATATGGAAGTTCCCAGGTAGGGTCTAATTGGAGGTATAGCTGCCAGCCTACACCACAGCAACGTGGGGATCTGAGCCACATCTTGTGACCTACACCACTGGATCATTGATATCATTTCACCCACTGAGTAGGGCCAGGGATCGAACTTGTGTCCTCCTGGATATTAGTCAGATTAATTACTGCTGAGCCACAATAGGAATGCCACAGTTTCATCTTTTCTATTTCTTCCTGGTTCAGTCTTAAAAGATTGTACCTAAGAATTTGTCCATTTCTTTTAGGTTGTACATTTCATTGGGATATAGTTGCTTGTAGCAGTTTATGATCCTTAGTATTTCTGTGATGTCTGTTCTAACTTCTTTTTCATTTCTAATTTTATTGATTTGAGCCCTCTTTTTTTCTTGGTGAGTCTGGCTAAGGGTGTATCATTTTTGTTTTTGTTAGCAATCTTTTCAACATACCAGCTTTTAGTTTCATTGATCTTTTTTTGTTGTTTTCTTCATCTTTATGTCATTTATTCTCTTCTTATCTTTATAAATTTTTTTTCCTTCTACTACCTTTGGGTTTTGTTTTGTCTTTCTCCAGTTGAGTTAGGTGTAAGATTGTTTATTTGAGATTTTTCTTGTTTCCCGAGGTAAGCTTTTTGCTATAATTTGCCCTTTTGCTGCATCCCATAGATTTTGGATTGCTGTTTCTGTTTTCGTTTGTCTAGCTATTCTTGGATTTCTTCCTGGATTTCCTCAGTGATCCCTTAGTTGTTTAGTATCATTTTGTTTTAGTCTTTATGTTTGTATTTTTTGTAGTTTTTTTCTTGTTGATTTCTAGTCTTATCACATTGTGGTCAGAGGAGATACTTCATATCATTTCACTTTTCTTAAATTTATGGAGGCCTGACTTGTGGCCCAGAATGTGATCTACCCTAGATAATGTCCTGTGTGTGCATGAGAAGAATGTGTATTCTACTGCTTTCAGATCGAATGTTCTGTAAATATTTATTAAGTCCATCTGGTCTAATGCATCATTTAAAGCCTGTGTTTCCTTGTTGATTTTCTGTCTGGATTATTTGTCCATTGCTCTAAGTCGGGGTGTTGTCCCCCACTATTTTTGTGTTATTGCCAATTTCTCCTTTTATGTCAGTTAGCAGTTGCCTTATATATTGAGGTGCTCCTATGTTGGGTGCATATATATTTACAGTTGTTATGTCTTTTCTTGGATTGATCATTTGATCATTATATGATGTCCTTTTTCTCCTGTAACCATCTTTATTTTAAATTCTGTTTGGTCCAAAATGAGTATTGCTACTCCAGCTTTCTTTTGATTTTCATTTGCATGGAATAGCTTCTTCTGTCCTCTCACTTTCAGTTTGTATATGCCCCTAGAACTGAAGTGGGTCTCTTGCCAGTGAAATACATATGGGTCTTGTTTTTGTATACATTCAGCCAGTCTATGTCTTTTGGTTGGAGCATTTAGTCCGCTTTCATTTAAGGTAATTATTGATCTGTGTGTTCACATTGCTAGTTTTTTTTTTTTTCCGGAGATCTTGGATCATCCTTACTCTCATCACTCTAAAGTTTTTTATGTAGGTTGCTTATCTCCATTTCATTTCTGGCACTTTGTCTTGTTCCTTTCTTGTTCCTTTTTTTTTCATGTTTTTCTGCTGTTTCATTTCGTATAGTTTTCTATGTGATCTCCTTTTTGCAGGCTACAGAGTTGTAGCCTTGTCTTGCTCTCATGTCTGTCCCCTTGTGGGTGAAGTTGATACAGGAGCTTGCAGCAGGCTTCCCGATAGAAGGGACTGGTGCCTGCCACTGGTAGGTGGAGCCGAGTCTTGTCCCTCTCGTGGGTGGGGCTTTGTCTCTGAGTGTGATTAGAGGCAGCTGTGTGCCTGGGAGGACTTTAGGCAACCTGTTTACTGATGGGTGGTGCTTTGTTCCTACCCTGTTTCTTGTGTGGCCTGGAGCTTCTCAGCCCTCATGGGGTGGGCCAGATTTTTCCAAAATGACTGCCTCCAGGAGTTCACACTGGTGATGATTTCCTGGGACCCCCGCTTCCAGTGCCCTTCCCTCAGAGTGAGGCACAGCTGCCCCCTGCTTTCCCAGGAGACCCTCCAAGAACCCCAGGTAGGTCTCAGATTCTTATAGAATCCCTGCTTTGCCCTGGGATCCAGTGCACATGAACCCCTGTATGCTTCCTACACCAAGTGGAATTTTTGATGCCCCCAGTGGCGCTCCTGTGTTTAAGCCCCACTGACCCTCAACACCAAATGCTCCAGGGGCTGTTCCTCCCAATGCCAGACCCCCAGGCTGGGGAACCTGACATAGGGCTTGAAACTCTCACTCCCATGGGAGAGCCTCTGTGATAAGTTATTTTCCAGTTTGCCTACCTGGCAGATACGAGATTACTTACATTGTGAAAGCATCCCCCCTTCCATCTCCTTGGGGCTCCTTCTTTGTCTCTTTTTGGTAGTTTCCAATCTATTTTGTTGACAGTTGTTCAGCAGTTAGTTGTAGTTTTGTTGTTTTTCACAAGAGGAGGTGTCCTTGGGTCCTTTCATTTTGCCGTCTGGAATCTTCAATAAATTTCTTAAAATATTGTTCTAGGAGTTCCCTGGTGGCCTAGCTGTTAAGGATCCAGTGTTGTCACTGCTGTGGCTTAAATTCAATTCCTGGTCTAGGAAATTCTGTATGCCATGGGCACTGCCAAAACCAACAACAATTAAAAAAAAAAAAATTGTTCTATTTGGAAATGAGACATGAGTTTTACATGTCTTAAACATTAGTTTCTTGAAGAAAATACAAAATACTTTAATGCTATATCATCCACTATAACATATACTGTCATTTTTACCATCTTTGTACACCATTTTATTTGAAAAATTTTAATTGTACAGAGAAGCTACTGGAACAGTAGCACCCAAACCTTTTGCCCTAGATTTATCAGTTGGTAAATCTTGATGATGATATATATATGCATATATATATCTATATACACATATGTATACACACACATATATGTATACAGACATTATATGTATACACATATATATAGACACACATTATATACACATAGACACACATTTTATATATATATATGTACACACATACATTATATACACACACACACACACATTTTATATACATACATATATATATGTATGTATGTATGTATGTATGTATATATAAAGTTTTATAGCCATACCCATTGCATCTGGAAGTTCCTAGACCAGGGTTTGAATCCAAGCTACAGCTATGACTTCTGCCACTGTTGCGGCAGTGCCAAATCCTTTAATCCGCTGCATCACGACAGGGATTGAACCTGCCTCCTGGTGCTGTGAGACACCACCAACCCCATTGCGCCACAGCAGGAACTCCAGAATTTAAGATCTTTAATTCACCGTATGCTTTTTGAATTTTCTGATTTTGCTCTTACTGGAAATCAGCAAACACATTACCAACCTGATTTACATAAGGCCAGTTTCTGAAGATCCAGCCCCTCTAAACTAATGGAAGACCCAAGAGTTTCCTTACCTTGATGTGCGTGTCTGCATTGTGGGATATCTGTGATTGGAAAATTGCAGTCAGTCACATAATGTTAGTATCCAATATAAGAATCTTATATTCATGTCGGTGTATTGACTCTTCATGAAACCTGTGTTCCAGATGAAAGACCCTCAGGAGCCTCTGAACATTGCAGAGGGGCCATAGATTCAGGGAAGTAAAGAAGAATGAGAGCTGAGGGCATCCAGTACAAAATGTATCCCTGCAAGCCAGAGCTGTGACTTGGCTGATCAATACCACCAGGCAGGAAATGGGACGGATTAAGTAGAAGTTATCTTAGCTACAAGTTAAAAGGAGGTCTGAAAAAACCACTCTGTTAGTGCTTAGCTTTAGTAGTTAAAAATGTGTTTGGGGGCAAACTGTTTCAGAAAATGGTCTCAGAAGTTCCTATTATGGTTCAGCAGGTTAAGAAACTGACTAGTTTCTTAACCTTAGTCCATGAGGACACAGGTTCGATCCCTGACCTCGCTTGGTGGGTTTGGCGGCATTGCGACAAGGTGTGGCACAGGTCCCAGATGCTGCTCGGAGCCCCGGATCTCTTTGCTCTGGCTGTGTTGTAGGCCGGCAGCTGTAGCTCCCATTCAACCCCTAGCCTCGGAACTTCCATATGCCACAGGTCCGGCCCTAAAAAGAAAAAAAAGAAAAAAGGTAAAGAAAATGAACTCAGTAATATTCTTATGTTCCAAGTCTTCTTTCTCTGCTTCACAGGGTTCTTGGGGCTCTGGAAAAGATCAGTATAGCAGGGACCTGCTTGTATCCTCCATCTTCGCAGCCGCCAGTCGCAAGAGGAAAAAGCCAAAAGAGAAAGTGCAACCCAGCAGCTCAGAAGATGAACTGGACAGTGTTTTTTTTAAGAAAGAAAATGCAGATCAGTGCCCCAACGATATTAAAGAAGAGTCCAAAAAGGAGAGCGAGACAGTGGGCAGAAAGCAAAAGATCATCACTTCCAAAGAAACCAACACCAGGAAGGACCCCCGCGCCACTAAAGAGGATCAGGCGGGCGGGCAGAGAGAGCTGGCGCCGCCCGGGGAGCCCTCGGCCCCGCCCTGCTCCAAGTCACCCACTCCGAGCCGTCGCCTCGCCGTCCTGAGGGAGAGCCCCAAGCCCCTCGTGGCACCAAAGTCCTCCGTCTTTGAAGAGACAGGGTGCGACTCTGGCACTTTGCTTAGCACTTGCTCCCAGGCCTCCCTGGCAAGGTTTCCCACCAAGAAATCCACCAGCCCTGACGCGAAACCCAGCGAGTTCTTGGCCACCACCGTCACCATCACCTCCGAGGATACCACGGCCTCGCCTGTGCCCTACTGGCCCGGCCTGGACTCCAGCCGGCTGAGCCCCGAGGTGCAGTCGGTGGCCGAGAGTAGGGGGGACGAAGCCGACGACGAGCGGAGCGAGCTGGTCAGCGAGGGGCGGCCAGTGGAGACGGACAGCGAGAGCGAGTTCCCCGTTTTCCCCACGGCACTGACCTCGGAGAGGCTTCTGCGAGGAAAGCTACAAGAAACCGCCAAGACGAGCCGGAGGGACTCTGAGGGCAGCGAGGTCGGCTGCACGGAGGGGAGTCTGACACCGAGTTTAGAGGGCCGGAGGCAGCCCTTCAGTTCCCATAAACTGATTGAATGCGACACCCTGTCCAGGAAGAAGTCGGCACGATTCAAGTCAGACAGTGGGAGCCTGGGAGATGCCAGGAATGAGAAGGAAGCCCCTTCCATCACCAAAGTGTTTGATGTTATGAAAAAAGGAAAATCGACAGGGAGTTTACTGACACCCCCAAGCAGAAGCGAACCCGAGAAGCAGGAACCCACCTGGAAAACGAAAATAGCTGATCGGTTAAAACTGAGGTCCAAAGCACCAGCAGATGACATGTTTGGGGTGGGAAATCA
Source organism: Catagonus wagneri (assembly GCA_004024745.2). Taxonomy (NCBI): domain Eukaryota; kingdom Metazoa; phylum Chordata; class Mammalia; order Artiodactyla; family Tayassuidae; genus Catagonus; species Catagonus wagneri. The sequence goes on from PVHT020000059.1 coordinate 5,283,109, forward strand.
AAAACCCAACGCGGATCCTGCCAAAAGGAAAAACATCAGACGGAGACACACACTAGGAGGGCACAGAGACGCTGCAGAGATAAGTGTTTTGAATTTTTGGAAAGCGCAGGAGCAGAGCGGGGAGAGAGAAGGCGAACTTTCAGCTGTGAATCGGTTGAAGCCCAAGTGCTCAGCCCAGGACCTGTCCATCTCGGACTGGCTCGCCAGGGAGCGCTCGCGCACCAGCGCATCCGACGCGGGGGACCCGCTGCCCGAGAGCGTTGGCACCTTAGAAATCCCTGCCGCTGACCCACCTCTGTCCTTTCAGCCCCAGGCAGTCGGTCCTCCCAGCACCTTGGCTTCAACTGACAGGCCCCTTCTTTCCACACCACCAGAGTCACTTGACCAGATAAATGGAGAAAGTTTCCAGAACACGAGCCACCATGCTGGTTCTGCAGCGACTGCCCAACCTCATAAACTGTCCGAAACCCCAGGCACTAAAGCACAGTTCCATCCGTGTCTTTAAACTGGGGGTACTTACACTCTAGCGAATACAAGCTACTGTTACAGTCTAGTAACCCTGTAAATATTTTCTTGTACCAGAATTGTTATTATGCAGCCTTCATTTGGGCTGGTTTCATCATTTTGCACTGTGAAATAGCTTTACAGTGCATTACAACAGCCAGAAGAACATATATTATATATATATATATATATATTTAAAAATATATTGGATAGTTGTATACAAATGAGCAAGGTATTTGTTGCAACTCACTGCATAGTGTACACTCAAGATTACCAGAGAAAATAGCTGGCATTAGTATGCAGCAAATCTGTTCTTTTGGTCTCATCACTAACAAAAGTGCCTCATCATAAAATTATACATTTGGTTTTTAGGGTGCCATATTGTTAAAATTAGACAACTTACTTACATTGAGTCAACGAATGCGTTTTATTGCTAACAAATTTCATTACATTTACCAGTTTTAACACAGGTGGATACAGAACTTCCATTCTTGAGTCATTCCAGGTGGATCTCTGAGTTTTATATTCAAACTTTTAATACCGTTTTTGAGTTTTGTGTGACTTGAATTTTTAATCTTTCTGTAAAATACGTAACTTAAATGAACATATTATATGTGTATCTTTTCTTCAGATACCAGATTTGATATAAATGTTGTAACATAGGTGTGTAGATAGTGACCTGGATGGAACTGGCTTCTTTATGGAGAAGAATATAATTCTGCATGAGGACTACATGGATCCAAACCTGTGTCATGCCTGTGTGCATACCCAATTAAACACTGGAAATAAAAATTGTTTTGGTGAACTTTGCACGGCTTGAAATTTAATCTAATATGTACTGTATGTGTGTGTACATATAAACTATATTGTATCTATACATGCCATCCACTCATAACTGCCTTAATTGTTTGACTTTAAAAAATTACAAGAGTTCCCCAGTGGTTCAGTGGGTTAAGGATCTGGCGCCCTCACTGCTGGGGCGCTGGTTACTGCTGTGATGTGGGTTCGGTCCCTGCTCCAGGAAATTGCACATGCTGCAGGCAAAGCCAAAAATAAGACAAAAACAAAATTACTCTGTACATCCCCTTCCTTTTTTTGACCATGTCTGGCAAGGATCTCTGGTAAATGCTTCCACTGGCCTGACTTCACGTGTGTACACAGCTAACATTTAGCTTTTCTAGCTGAAGTAATTTATGCTGGGCACCTTTTTCTAGAGAACCATGTGTGAAGGGAACATGCATTTGGAGGTCAAGCCGGTTCTATACTTCCTAGATACATAAACTTGGAATTTATTCCCTTGTATAAACAATAACAATCACAGTACCTGTTATTAGGGTTGTTAGCTTGGAATGAGATACTGTTCCCAGTGTAGTCCTGTAGCCCAGGAGGCAGCATTTCCCATAGCTCTGAAATACGACTCCAAAGAGGCAGGGGAGAAAGTTGGTATATATGTGATTTTGGTGAAGGGAGAGGTACATGCAACCAAGCACACATGCTGCAGAAGGTGGCTGCTGGTCACAAGGAGTAGATGTCTGTCACCATAAGGATTTTAGTGCTTTTCTAGATATGAGGAGATACAAGGATTAGACTCCTAAGAAAATCTGCTAAAAATATCTATCTGAAGACCTGTTCCACCAGTTTTCTCTGGGCACAAAGTGCCTCGCTCCTGAACTCCCTTCAGGGGATGCTGAGGGTCAGCAGCTGCAGTGGGTCATGATTCAATCTGCGTAGAGGCAGATGGCAAGTGCCAGTCTCCAATTCACAGTGCTCCTCCATGGTCATAAATTCGACCATAGTTTTGGGAGGCATTTCATCCCATGGTACCGGGAATGCTCATTCCCAGCCTTTAGGATGCTTTCGTTGCCAGGTCACTCAGTGTGCTATCATTGGCCGGGGCCTTATTAACAGTAAAAGTCTGGATCACCTGTCTTACTAGCCTGTTACAGTCCAGGAAAATACTCTCTCTGTTGCATCTTCCCGTATCTAGAGTTACACTACTGCAGTGATCTGGTAAAGAACTGTATACTTGATCAGCTGCTTCAAGGTGCGTAGTCGTCATCATTTTTGTGGAGGCTCAGTCACACATTTGGTAATACAACAAACAATAATAACGTAAACAGGCAAAATACAAACTATAGCTAATGGCATTAATAGAGTTACAAGTAAATAGTTAAGCCAAGAGCTTCCTATGCCAAATCAGTTTTTGAAGAAGTGGTCAAAACTAGGGAGTGGGTTACTTAAAGCAGCATAGAGACCTCAGAATTCAGGAGGCTAATAGCCTAGCTACTATCATTTAAAGTATGTTGAGTGAATTTTGTTAAAGCTTCAAAGTGGCTGATTACACTCTCCAATCCTATTGAAGGCACAAAAATAGCTGCTAAATGGTCCTACCAGCAGAATACAGATCTCTTGACCCATTGGGTTCATACCAATGGTAGATTGGCTGGGGTCATCTTTAAATTGTTAGTCAACATGGCCTTCAGTCCAAGGGAATCCTAGGGTACACCTTCCTATCCATCCCAGTAGAAGGCAAGGCCGTAAATTAGTACCACGAGTCCACTGAATTCCATTAGGTGCAATCCAGTGACTCTAGTTGTCTGACCCAGTCTGTTCCAAACCAGTCACAATCTCTAAGGGTAATAATATGTAGGCATTGCACCAGCCGGATTCCCTATTGTTCCTAAGTTGATCATCCTTAGTATGATTCATCCCCAGCATAGAGCCTTTAAACTTAAAGACCGCAGCCTGGTGTTAACCACATAAATCCATCCCACCATTGTGGGAGGTTCGCTTCTAATAAACAGGAGGCTACAGTTTTTGATTGAGACTTAGCTCATGGTTCTGAGTTTGAACCTAAAAGAAAATGCGTATTTATGGTCAGGGTCAGAGCAAGTAATACTAATTGCTCAGGTGAGAAAACCCTAAGCTAGTAATAAAAATTTCCCAAGGGCTGTCCAGTCAGAGCCCTGGAGAGGAGAAATCCGCCAAGGTAACCTGGAAGTACTAGACACAGGTAATTGGCCACAAACCCAGGAATTGAATTCTTTTTTAAAATTAGCATAGGATCATGCTCATAACAGAAAAGCATTTGATTCATATGCATAAATCTAAGAAGTCAAGAAAACACTATAAATCATACTAGTGAGGTCCAGCCTCTTGGTCCAGCCGTCCGCCCCTGATGCCGTTACCTCCCCACCCTGCTGTCGTTTCTCCTCCATGTGAGCGCCGCTGTAAATGATTCTGAGGTCAGCGGTCCTCTCTAGAGACCAGCCCAGTGCAGGGGCCCTTTTTTAAGTGGGAAATACGAATTCGAGTCAATTACCTTTAGTTTTGCTGCCCATGAGCCTGTTAAGAGTACCTGGTGAGGGACCGTCCCCGTGGCTTGGAAATAGTCCTATAAATGACATCTTTTCCAGCATGCATAACCCCCTGGCTGCAGGTCCTGGGGCATCCGATCTTCATCCAAAGAGAAATTACTGATGAGCGTTAGAAACAAGCTTAGACTATCCTTTTAGAAGCTCAATTAAACTTTGCCACAATATAGCATAATAGCAAAGAACTATCTGGGAAGTGAGTCTTAGTGAACACAGACCTCAAGTAACAGAATTGGATTAACAGACTCACAGGTGTCCACTGAAACCTCTAAAATTACTCTCTCATTTTTTATCAGAAATAGCCAAACTATTTACAAATTGTCTAGTCTCAACAAACTTGGCCTGATGGTTTATATAAACATAATTGATCATGTAGGCTTTTCTAAAAAATTGCCTTTGCTAGAATTTTTATCAGGAATCTCAGACTGAGCTTTTAAAAGCCTCTCAGGGCTAGGCAAGTCATACCACGTGCTTGTCAGAGATTTTGCCTTACATATTTAGGTGACTTATTCCCCTTTTCAAGGTCCCCAAAATACCTTGCATTTCCTGCAGTCCAGGAAATTTATCTGATAAGGCTGCTGGGAACCTAAGAGTTTCTAATCTCTGGAGGGATCAGGTAGAGAGAAATGTGAAATATTTCACTTCTGCTTACAAAAGTATCATTTCCCAAATTGCTGTAAGTCATAATTACCTTGATGGGAAGCGTTTCTTTATACCTGGAAAACACAGATTAAAAGCCAGTGCTATTTCAGATAGAAACCCCAAAAATTATAACCGTATTTACCAGTTCACTCAATCCAGTGTAACTATTTTTTTTAACAGTTTATGAAGCCAGCAGGTTTCACCTTTAGAATTTTTTAATTTATTACATGTCAGCATCATGGTCTGAAAACTGTATTTTTCAAAAAGTCCCTTCTATAGCTTTTTTTTTTTTTTTTTTGGTCTTTTTTTGTCTTTTAGTGCCGGACACACAGATGGAGGTTCCCAGGCCTGGGGTCAAATCAGAGCTGTAGCCGCCAGCCTATGCCACAGTTACAGCAACGTGGGATCCAAGCCACATCTGCGACCTACACCACAGCTTATAGCAACCCCGCATCCCCAACCTACTGAGCAAGGCCAGGGATCGAACCCGTGTCCTCATGGATGCTAGTTGGGTTCGCTAACTGCTGAGCCGAGACAGGAACTCCTATAGCTCTTTCTAAAGAGGAAGCATTTTTGCAAAGGCATCAGAGTAAAACCGCTAACTGTCTGTAATAACAAAAGACTTAAAGGCATGTTTTAAAAATCTGATTACAATGAAATTGACAAAGAAACTTGGTTACTGCTGTGACACAACATTTTAAGCTAATAACTAGAATTATAATACCAGGAAATATCCAAATTTCAAAACCTATAGAGTTTCTAGAATGTCTGTTAGTGACATTTATTCATACTGTATAATCTGAGGAGGCTTATTACTCATTTGATAATACTCTATGTATTAGAGGGTATTATCTAGTATAATCCTAGTTAATTTAACTTTTTCCTCCCTGTGAGATGCCTCAGGGGCCCTCTGAAAAATCCCAAAGTTAGCTGATGTCAAAAGACCTTTAACCAGAATTTGGTAGGAAGTTCATCAAAAATATCAGTTTTTAAAAACCTCTCATCAGATGGAATCATAGGTCACTGTGGCTAACACTTTTCCCTTAACCAAAGTTACAAGAGCTCTCAAAAGCAAATGTAGACCACTTAAAGGCAGAGAGCGTCACATAACCTGTTTTCAAAAGTAGCATTCCAAGAAAATTTTGCTCTTAACAGACAGAAAAACCACATTCAAGTTTTTCACCAGCTGACTTTTAAAATGAACTTAATTTATTCTAAACTTAGTCCTGACTATGCAGCAAAACCTTTTCCCAGGGTCAGCTTCCCACAAACTTTCCATCACTTTCTGTGTCCATATTAGTCCCTTATTTTCCCATCCAAAACAACCAGCTGTAAAACAGACTTTCTTTCCCCTTAATAAAATGCAGTTCCATTCCTCATACCTTCTTTACCGAAAACCTACATTCTACTTTCCTTAGACAACTATCAGCTGTCTTTTTGATCAGCATTCTGTAGACTGGTAAACATAAATACCAATTTCTTTTTAAAAAGCATGTAGTTTCTTATAGAAGATATCTCAGTGTGGCACCAAACATATTAATAGTTCTAAATACCTTCAGTGTCTCTGTAAAATGATGCTAATGTTCAGAAATTAATGTTTCAGTATCTTACTTTATTTGAAAATGATCTACCTATTCGATAAATTTCTATCATTTAATTTAAATTTGGCACAACTCTAAATTTTCACATTACCAAATACCTGGAGAGATCATTCTTAAGTAGACATTCCTGATATATATAATTATTCCTGTAATTAAAATAAAGTTTATCCAAAAGCTCTTATCTCACTTCCATTTAATTTACTTAAAAAAAAAAAGCTTTATCATACCAAGTTAATTTTCTTGTTGGCAGTTTTGCAACAGATATAACAAGACCTCATTTAACTTCTATTAAACCCAGGTACAATAAATGTATTATACTTAATAATGTTGATAACCCTAAAGACATGTCTACGTTAATTATATCAACAAAGTTTAATACCAGATACTAATTTAAATATTCCCAGTTCACGTGAACATAAAATTAATTCTGGCCAGTTACCTTCTGTATTATTGAGAATTTATATAATTGCTTAATTTCCTTTAAGCCAATTAAGTAGAGCTCATTTACAAGTTAATTTTGATAATATCATCCAAAATTTGACATATAATGCACACATGTATAGACAGACACAACCAGAGATCTCATAGATTCACTTTCTAAGCTTAGTTATGACTCAGATGTCACAACGTACAACTCACTAGTTTATAAATAACAAATGGAATAAGTTTTTGTTTTTGTCTTTTTAGAGTCACACATGTGGCATATGGAGGTTCCCAGGCTAGGGATCAAATGGGAGCTTGTAGTCACCAGCCTACACCACAGCCACAGCAACACGGGATCTGAGCCGCATCTGTGACCTACACCACAGCTCAGCAACGTGGGATCCAAGCCACATCTGTGACCAACACCACAGCTCATATCAATGCCAGATCCTTAATCCACAGATCGAGGCCAGGGATCAAACCCACAACCTCATGGTTTCTAGTCGTATTCATTTCCGCTGCGCCATGACGGGAACCGCTGCCCCTCATTTTTTTTTTTTCTTTGAGAGACTATTTCTTATTTTAAAGTTGAACTTGTCAGGGTTAAAGTTTACCAAGGACACTGTGTGGTGGGCCGGTGTGCTCCTTGAGAGCTTGACTTCTCCAGGTTTTTGCCCAGAGCTCCTTCAGCCTCCTCCAACATGTCTCAGGCATCCAGGACACCACGGGGGCTCAGACTGCAGAATGGCCATTTTTTATGCATGTCCCCAGTTGGGTAGGTTTGAATTAATGAGTGGGTTTCTCTGTGAGGTCACTGCACGCTGGGAGGACGCGGCCTCCACCACTTCCATAAATTTCTCAGTCACCTGAGAAGGCCATGATCTTTTCTTTGGAGCAAAAGCTCTCACCTAACACCTTCACTTTTATCCTGACAAATTCTATTAAGGCGGCTGATTTGAAGGAAAGCTTTAGATCAGCCTCGTACCTAAACTCTCAGCCCAGGCTACTCAGTCTGTTTCAACAGAGTAAACCTGCTATCTTCCTTCCGAGCCCCCCACACCCACCCCGTATCTTTCATGGGGTGGGTAATCCCTAGTATCTTTCAACCAGGCCCCCCAGCATCTCTGCTGAAGGGGTATTTCCCCTTGGTATCCTTTTTTTTTTTTTTGTCTCCTTAGGGCTGCACCTGCGGCATATGAAGGTTCCTGGGCTAGGGGTTGAACTGGAGCTGTGGCCACTGGCCTGCACCACAGCCACAGCAATGTGGGATCCGAGCAGCATCTGCGACCTACACCATAGCTCATGGCAATGCTGGATCCTTAACCCACTGAGCGAGACCAGGGATCAAACGTGCATCCTCATGGATGCTAGTCAGAGTCATTTCAACGACAGAAACAGCCCCCCGACCCCGACTGGTATCTTTTGACCATAACCCCGCCTCTGCCCCGTATCTTTCAACTGAGGGGACAGGTACCTGTTACACACTGCCAAATACAGCTCGGGATTATCAGCCAGTACAGGAGATCTGAGGTCCGCAAGAGACTCACCCGGATGCGTCTGGAGTCCCCGAGGATGTGCCTGGGCCCAAGGAGCCTCTGCTGGCGCCAAGGCTCTGATTCCTCACAGAGTTCGGGTGAAGGAGAGAGGTCTGCTCTGGGTCCTTTTCCATCATCCCAACTGTCAACTAAAAAAAAAATACGCACAATCTAAAGGTTGAGAGTTCATTTCCTTTGGGGCAAAATGAGGACTCTAGCCCAGGAGGCAGCATTTCAGAGAGCTCTGAAAAAGCACTCCAAAGGGGCGGCAGGGAAGGGCCGTGCACACGCGGTTTGGGTGAAGGGGGAGGGCCGTGCACAGAGACACACATTTTGCAGAAGGTCACTGCTCATCATGAGGAGCAGACGTCACCACGAAAGATTTCAGTGCTTTTCTAGATAGGAGGAGACACAAGAATCGAGCTCATCAAATCTTCTGAAAATAGCTAACTATCTGAAGACCTGTTCTGCAAGTTTTCCCAGAGCACAGAGCGCCCCACTCCCCATCTCCACCCTGAGCTCCATTCGGGGGGCGCTGAAGGTCGGCAGCTGCGGTGGCTCACGAGTCCAATCCTCAGAGAGGCAGGGGGCCTGGGCGCAGACCATCGTGGACCCCGACTCCAGGATGGAGCGAACTGGACGTCTTTGAACAAAGAAGGTACAGCTCTGGCCTCTCTCCCAACCCGATTCCAGTGTCTAGAATCAGAGGTGAGAAAAAACGATCAAAGCACAGCTGAGGAGAGTGCTCGCGGCCAGGACATTTCCTCAACGCCACCGCCACCACACGTGTGATGACAGAGGCTTGCTCAAGGCGCAGAGGCGGCCAGGCACTGACAGTTCTCTTCTCTGTGCCTCAACACAGATGCCCTGGGCAGCAGAGGTGACGCCTGCTTCTATACTTCTCAGCCTGCATCCCAGCCAGGTGCGGCCACGTGACTAAGCAGTGCCCATTGTCTAGAAGGAGGGGTTCATGCAACTTCTGGCAAATGTTTCCTTAAAGGAAGGGACACATGTCTCTCCCCGCCTCCCTCTTCCCACCTGGGGCTTCAGCAGCCCTCTTGAGCCATGAGGTCACAGAGACAAGAGCCCCGCGAGGCAGCCTGCGCATCTGACCCTGCAGACTGCCTGCCCCCAGCTGTGGACCCTACCTCTGGGCGGCCTGGGTGTGGGACAGACTGCTTTCCAGTTTAGGCCACACTCATTGTGGGTTTTCTGGCATGTGCAGCTACACCTAGTCCCAGATGATGCCGGAATACGATATCCCTCTCCTCCGGGTGGGGAAGCTGAGGCAGAGAGGTTCTGTCACTGGTCCCAGGTGTGGCAGCTAGGAATGCAAACGGCTTTCCACCCAGGCCAGATGGCCCACCTGTGCTCACACGACAATGGCACTGGGACGCATCCAATTGACTCCAGTGATGCCGGTGTTTGTTTTAGTAATGCAGAATTTTAAACTTACAAAATGTGGATATTTCTGGAGTTCCAGCTGTGACACAATGGAATCTGCCGGCTCTCTGGAGCCCTGGGATGCAGGTTTGATCCCTGGCTCGACACAGTGGGTTAAGGATCTGGCATTGCCATAGGTTGTACCTGTGGCTCAGATCTGATCCCTGGCCCAGGAACCGCACATGCCTCAGGGCAGCCAAAAAAGATTTTAAAAAAGAAAAAAAATTAGATATTTCTCTTTTTGGCCACACCCGTGACATGATGTAGAATTCCCCCGCCAGGGATCGAACCTGCCCCACAGCAGCAACCTAAGCTGCTGCAGTGACAACACTGGATCCTGAACCCTCTGTGCCACCAGGGAACTCCTCTATCTCTTTACAGTTGACCTAGAGCACGAAAGTAAATAAAAAATATCAGGTTAGTATTATGTATCTGAATAAAGCCTAAGTCACTTGGGGATTTTAGATTGTGATGTATCAGAGGTTTTTCTTTCTACACTAGGTCTTTCTAAAATGAGAGAATTTACTGGGTGGAGTACACCCAGAAGAAAATATACAGGACATTAGGAAACAATTTTCAATTTTAAACAGTCTTAATCTCTCTTAAACACTTTTTTTTTTTTGCTTACAGTGTCCAGCGACCTGATGTGGGATCTCAGTTCCCAGACCAGGATTGAACCTGGGCCACAGCAGCAAAAAGGCCGAGTCCTGACCACTAGACCACCAGAAAATTCCCTCTTACCTACAAAATTTTAACATGCTTTTAAATACTCTGAGCCTTTTCCATAAGCAATCTCCATTTCCCATGGGAAAGCCAAATTCAAAGAGCTCTGAGAAATAAAACTCCCTCAAGAAAAAAAAAATGCTTTAATTTGTTTAAGTAGTTTCATTTTCTACCAACAGAATCCATTTCCTAGTGCAATAAAATACATATTTTCTATGTTTTAAACCCAGCAATACTGCCAAGTTCAAATCCTATTTGAAATCCAAACGATAGCCTGGGGCATGCAATTTTTTTTTTTCCTCAATAATGCAACAGACAGAACACACTAGATCCCCACAGACTGGCACTGAGCCCCGGGTGCTCGTTCACTTGCCACGTTATAGGGCAGTCCCTCTTGTGTCCTCAGAGCTTTCCTGCAGACAGCAAACCCTTGGCTCTGCAGATGACGCATGGATTCTTCCTCGACTCAGTGTCTCCGGCCTCTTTGGTGCTTCCCAGCTTCTGGAAGCTGCCTAATGACATCAGTGCCACCCCCCGCCCCAATCTCAGAGCCTTGAGCCCCCATCTCGTCTCCCCACAGTATCTGTCCCCTCAGCCACTTCCTCCTTATCTCTGGAGTACTGGCCACCTCCCCTTAGGCACCGTTTTCCAGCCCCGGTTCCCACAGGGAAAGATGTGAGGAAAAGTCTTGGGAGAGGGAAGCTGAAGGGTCACTTACTCCAAGCAGCTCCCCGACTTTTTTTTGTCTTTTTTAGGGCTGCACCCGTGGCATATGGAAGTTTCCAGGCTGGGGACCGAATTCGAGCTACATGTGATGGCCTCCACCACAGCCAGAGCAACAGGGGTTCTGAGCCGCGTCTGTGACCTACACCACAGCTCATGGCAATTCCAGATCCTTAACCCGCTGAGCGAGGCCAGGGATCAAACACGCATCTTCATGGATACCAAGTGAGTTCTTAACCCTGCTGAGCCACAACGGAAACTCCCTGACTTTTCTAATTCAGTGGCAAGAAGATGCTCTGACAGAAAGCCTGTCCATCCCCTGCTGCTCCGGTGGCTGTCCCTGCGAGGGGAGGGCAGCCTGAACTCTGCCCAGGCTGACGTCACCTGTGTGCAGCTTGCCGTCGGCCAGGCTGCAGCCTGTGCAGGTTTTTACCTGAACGGACTGGGCTCTTCTCCCAGAACTAGCCGGCTGTCACACCACAGGGGGGCCAGAAGTGGGTGGCATCCTCTTTGGAAGCAGCTACAGCAGGACAATGCTGCAGTGACTGGGAAGGGAGGGGAGCGCACGGGGCGGTGGATGGTGTGGCCCCCCCACAGCACTGGTTCCCTGGGAAAGTGGGGAAGCGCCAGGCGTTCGCCGGCAGGGCTCTCCTTCCTTAGGCTTTAGTGTGACTGAACCCAATGCAGCAACTGGGCTAATTTTTTATTTTTATTTATTATTAGTATTTTTTTTTTTGGCCTTTTCTAGGGCTGCGCTTGCGGCATATGGAGGTTCCCAGGCTAGGGGTCTGATAGGACCTGTAGCCACCGGCCAATGCCAGAGCCACAGCAACGCAGGCTCCAAGCCGCGTCTGCAACCTACACCACAGCTCACGGCAACACTGGATCGTTAACCCACTGAGCAAGGCCAGGAATTGAACCCGCAACCTCATGGTTCCTAGTCAGATTCATTAACCACTGAGCCATGACGGGAACCCCTGAGCTAGTTTTTTAAAACCTTGGTCTCTAGTTAAAAAAACAAAGTTTGGAAGATAGTATGAAAAAACAATGTATATATATATTAATTATGTTATATATATATCATGTGTGTGTATATATATATGTACAGATATATACACACACATAAAATACACACATACACACATATATGACTGGGTCACTTTCCTGTGACCCAACAGAAATTGAAGGACCATTATAAATCAACTATACTTCAATAAAATTGAAGTATAGTTGATTTATAAAAAATGATTTACACCCCCCAGAAAAAGAAAGCCTTTTTTTTTCTTTTTTTTAATATTGTCAGTTTTTCAGAAACCTGACTAGGGACAGGGATTAAGGTGGTGGAATAGAAAGACTGGAGCTCAAATTCTCTCATAAAAACAACAAAATTACAACCAAAGGCTGAGAAACCTTCAACCAAATGGACTGGAAACTTTCAAAAAAGATATTCTACTCCAGAAAAGAAAGAGGAGACCACATGAACAGGTAGGAGGGGCAATTACGGGATATAAGCAACCCCATACCTCCCAGGTGGTAAGCCCCACAGACTGGAAAGTAACTGTATCACAGAGACTCACCTAAAGGACTGAGAGTTCTGAGCCCCGTATCAAATCCCCAGGCCTGGGGATCTGGCACAGGGAGAAAGAACCCCCAAAGCATCTGGCGTTGAAGGCCAGTGGGGATTGTGTGCAGGAGTTCCACGGGACTGGGGGAAATGGGAACCCCATTCTTGAATGGCGCACACAGACTTTCACGTGCACTGGGTCCCAGGGCAAAGCAAAGTCGCCATAGGAATCCTGGTTGAACCTGACTGCAATTCTTGGAGAACCTCCTGGGAAAACAGGGGTGACTGTGGCTTGTTGTGGGGGAAGGGCATTGGAGGCGAAGCTCTTGGGAACATTCATCAGCCTGCATTTCTCTGGAGGTGGCCATTTTTGGGAAAATCTGGAAGCCCCAGGCCAAACTATAATCCAGGTGGGATCACAGCCACACCCATCAGTAAACAGGCTGCCTAAAGACCCCTCAGGGACACAGCCACCTCTAATCTCACCCAGAGACAAAGCCCCACCCACCAGAGGGATAGGAATCAACCCCACCTACCAGTGGGCAGGCACCAGTCCCTCCCATCAGGAAGCCTACAGCAAACCCCCCCCACCATACCAACTTCAGCCACAGGGGAGGCAAACACCTGAACTAAGAGAGGCTACAACTCTATTGTCTGCAAAAAGGTCACCACACCAAAAACCTATAATAATGAAAAGACAGAAAACTATAACTCAGATAAGGGAGAAAGAAAAAACCCCAGAAACACAGCTCAGTGATGAGGAGATTATCAGCCTCCCAGAAAGAGACTTTGGACTGTTGAATTTGAAGATGATGCAAGACATTGGAAATAAACTGGAGGCAAAGATTGATAATTTACAGGAAACACGGAGCAGAGAAATACAAGCTGTAAAAATTAAACAAGAAGAGATGCAAAATACAATAACTGAAATAAAAAATTCATTAGAAGCAGCCAACAGTAGAATACAGGAGGCAGAAGAACGAATCAGCAAGGTGGAGGACAGATTAGTGGAAATCACTAATGCAGAAGAGAAAAGAAATAAAAGATTGAAAGGAAATGAGGAGAGTCTCAGAGAACTCTGGGATAACGTTAAAAGCACCAACATCCATATTACAAGGATGCCAGAGGGAGAAGAGAGAAGGGGACAGAAAAAATATCCAAAGAGGTAATAGCCGAAAATTCCCTAATATGGGAAAGGCACCACTCAGTCAAATCCAGGGAGCACAACGAGTACCATACAAAATAACCCCAAGGAGGAACACCCCGAGACACATATTCATCAAAATGACCAAAATTAAAGACAAAGAGAAAATATTGAAAGCAACTAGGGAAAAGAAACAAATAACATATAAGGGAACCCCGATAAGGTTATCGGCAGCTTTTTCAGCTGAAACTCTGCAGGCCAGAAGGGAATGGCATGATATAGTTAACGTGATGAAAGAAAAAACTTCCAACCAAGATTACTTTACCCAGCAAGGCTCTCATTCAGATCTGAAGGAGAGATCAAAACCCCTACAGATAAGCAAAAGCTAAGAGATTCCTGCAACACTAAACCAGCTTTACAACAAATACTAAAGGAACTTCTCTAGGCAGAAAAGAAAAGGCCACAACCAGAAACAAAAACACCACAAATGACAAGGCTCACCAGTAAAGGCATATATACAGTAAAGATGCTCAATCATCCATGCACAATTGTGCTACCAAAATCAGAAATTGTGAGAAGAGTGCACAAATGCAGGACAGTGGAGATGCACATGCAATTAAGAAACCAACTTAAAGCAATCTCATTTAAGAAACCAACTTAAAACAATCTCATTTATATATAGACTCCTATATCAAAACTTAAGGGTAACTGCAAACCAAAAATCTACAATTGATACACAAACAAATAAGAAAAATCAACTCAAATACAACATTAAAGACAGTCATCAAACCACAAGAGGAGACAACAAGAGAAGGGAAGAAAAAAGAACAACAAAAACCCAAAACAGTTAATAAAATGGCAATAAGAACATACATATCAATAATTACCTTTAATGTTCATGGACTGAATGCCCCAACCAAAAGACATAGACCAGCTGAATGGATACAAAAACAAGACCCATATATATGCTGTCTTCAAGAGACCCACTTCACTTCTAGGGACACATACAAATTGAAAGTGAGAGGATGGAAGAAAACATTCCATGCAAACATTCCAAGAGAAAGCTGGAGTAGCAATACTCATATCAGACAAAACAGACTTTAAAATGAAGAACACCTTAAGAGACAAGGAAGGGCACTACATAATGATCAAAGCATCAATCCAAGAAGAAGATATAACAATTTTAAATATCTACGCACCCAACACAGGATCACCACAATATATAAGGCAACTGGTAACAACCTTAAAAGGAGAAATCAATAATAACACAATCATAGTGGAGGACTTTAACACCCCACTTACAGCAATGGATAGATCATCCAGGCAGAAAATCAATAAGGTAACACAGGCCCTGAATGAAGCATTAGACTAGATGGACTTAATAGATATTTATAGGACATTCCATCCAAAAGCAACAGAATACACATTTTTCTCAAGTGCACACGGAACATTCTCTAAGATTGATCACATCCTGGGCTACAAATCAAGCCTCGGTACCTTTAAGAAAATTGAAATCATATCAAGCATCTTTTCTGACCACAATGCTATACGACTGGAAATCAAAACAAGAAAAAAACGGCAAAAAATATACAAACACGTGGAGACTAAACAACATGCTACTAAACAACCAATGCATCACTGAAGAAATCAAAGAGGAAATTAAAAAATACCTAGAATCAAATGATACGACATTCCCAAACCTCTCAGCAGCAAATGCAGTTCTAAGAGGGAATACAAGCCTACCTCAGGAAACAAGAAAAAGCTCAAATAAACAACCTAACTTTACATCTAAAGCAGCTAGAGAGGGAAGAATAGACAAGACCTAAAATTAGTAAAAGAAAAGAAATCATAAAGATCAGAGCAGAAATCAATGAAATAGAAACGAAGAAAACCATAGAAAAGATCAACAAAACTAAAAGCTGGTTCTTTGAAAAGATCAACAAAATTGATAAACCCCTAGCCAGACTTATCAAGAAAAAAAGAGAACACTTATCAATAAAATTAGCGATGAAAAAGGAGAAGTAACAATGGACATCACAGAAATGCAAAAGATCATAAGAGACTACTATATGCAACTATATGGCAATAAAATGGAAAACCTAGAAGAAATGGACAAATTCTTAGAAAAGTACAATCTTCCAAGACTAAACCAAGATGAAACAGAAAATACAAACAGACCAATCACGAGTTCTGAAATTGAAACTGTGATTAAAAAATTTCCAACAAACAAAGTCCAGGACCAGATGGCTTCACAGGCAGATTCTATCAAACCTTTAGAGAAGAGCTAACACCTATCCTTCTGAAATTATTCCAAAAAATTGCAGAGCAAGGGACACTCCCAAACTCATTCTACGAGGCAACCATCACCCTGATACCAAAACCAGACAAAGTCATCACAAAAAAAGAAAATTACAGGACAATCTCACTGATGAACATAGATGCAAAAATCCTCAACAAAATACTAACCAACCGAATCCAACAATACGTTAAAGGGACTGTACATCACGATCAAGTGGGATTTATCCCAGGAATGCAAGGATCCTTCAATATCTACAAATCAATCAGTGTGATACACCACATTAACAAACTGAAGAATAAAACCCATATGATCCTCTCCATAGATGCAGAAAAAGCCTTTGACAAAATCCAACACCCGTTTCTGATAAAAACCCTTCAGAAAGTGGGCATAGGGGGAACCTACCTCAACATAATCAAGGCCATCTATGACAAACCCAGAGCTCACATCATTCTCAATGGTGAAAAGATGAAAGAATTCCCACCAAGATCAGGAACAAGACAAGGATTTCCACTCTCACCACTACTATTCAACATGGCTTTGGAAGTCCTAGCCACAGCAATCAGAGAAGCAAAAGAAATAAAAGGAATCCAAATTGGAAAGGAAGAAGTAAAACTATCACTATTTGCAGATGACATGATACTATACCTAGAGAACCCTAAAGACTCTACCAGAAAACTGTTAGAGCTCATCAATGAATTTGGCAGATTCGCAGGATACAAAATCAAGACACAGAAATCAACTGCATTTCTATATACTAACAAGGAAAGATCAGAAAGAGAAATTACAGAAGCAATCCCGTTCACCATCGCATCAAAAAGAATCAAATACCTAGGAATAAACCTGCCTAAACAGACAAAAGACCTGTACTCTGAAAACT
>PVHT020000059.1:5300960-5311508 GCA_004024745.2 Catagonus wagneri
TGCACAAAAATAAGCTCAAAATGGATTAAAGACCTAGATATAACACCAGATACTATAAAACTCTTAGAGGAAAACACAGGCCAAACACTCTGCGACATAATTGATAGCAACATCTTCTCAGATCCACCTGTCAGAGTAATGACAGTAAAAAGAAAAATAAACAAATGGGACTTAATTAAACTTCAAAGTTTCTGCACAGCAAAGAAAACCCTAAACAAAATGAAAAGACAACCCACAGAATGGGAGAAAATGTTTGCAAATGAATCGACTGACAAGGGATTAATCTCCAAAATTTACAAACACCTGCTATAGCTCAATTCCAAAAAAACAAACAACCCCATCAAAAAAATGGGCAGAAGATCGAAACTGACAGTTCTCCAAAGAAGACATACAGATAGCCAAAAAACACATGAAAAGATGTTCAACATCACTCGTTATTAGAGAAATGCAAATCAAAACCACTATGAAGTATCACCTTACAATGGCCAGAATGGCCATCATCAAAAAGTCTACAAACAGTAAGTGCTGGCAAGGGTGTGGAGAAAAAGAAATCTTGTTACACTGTTGGTGGGAATACAAATTGGTGAAACCACTGTGAAAAGCAGTATGGAGATTCCTTAGAAAACTAAAAATGGAATTACCATTTGATCCAGCAATCCCACTCCTCGGCATCTATCTAGAGAAAACCATGACTCGAAAAGACACATGTACTCCAGTGTTCATTGCAGCACTCTATGCAATAGCCAAGTCATGCAAACAACCTAAATGCCCATGGATAGAGGAGTGGATAGGGAAGATATGGTACATATACACAATGGAATATTACTCACCATTAAAAGGAACGAAATAACATTTATAGCAACATGGATGTACCTAGAAATTATCATGCGAAGTGAAACCAATCAGACAATGAGACTCCAACACCAAATGCTACCATTTGCATGTGAAATCTAAAAAAAAGGGACACAATGAACTTCTTTGCAGAACAGATACTGACTCACAGACTTTGGAAAACTTAAAGTTTCCAAATGAGACAAGCTGGGGGTGGGGGAATACACTGAGGGTTTGGGATGGAAATGCTGTAAAATTTGGTTGTGATGATTTTCGTACACCTATAATTGTAATAAAATTCATTAATTAAAAAATATTGTCAGTTTTTTCTCAGTGCGCCATCTTGCAAGAAGCACCTGGTATCTCTATGGCAACAGAATGAGGGCCATGTGCTTGGCTGCATGACCAATGGCTAAGGTAGATGGAATTCAGAGATTTCCTTCTTGTGAATGTCATCCGTGAGCAAGCAGATTGTTTTGATTTTGCAGAAGGCGGAGGAGGAACGAAGGGGCAAGAGAAGTGAGACTCCGTCAACACACACCTCGGTCCTTCCTCATCAGCCTCCGCGATCTGTCCCCTTAGCTTCCGTGCAGCCAGGAGCCCTCTCACCTCCGAGCCTCCATCTCCCTCCCATTCCTCCTCTGCCACTTCCAAAATGCTTCTCAAGTTGCAAATCACGTCACTTACCAGCTCAAAATCCTCTCACACTTTCCTTTTGCCAACAAGGAAAATCACAACCTCTGTTGCTCAGTAAAGCCCTTATTTTGGTTCCCACCCACTTTCGGACGTCACCTCTGCCCTGCCCCTCAGGCACCAGCCCAACCACATAGCATGTGTTCAGCCCTGCCTTTGTCCTGCTGGGCGCCCCCGTGGGTCCCAGGCACTCCCGCCAGCACCAGGGGGCTTTGTGCCTATTGGCTGTCCCACTTCTCCTACCAGATTTTGAGTTGAGGACAGGGGCTGAGGTTCCTTCCCCCCGTGGACCTCACACAGTTATCACGTAATATTGAGATTTGGTGATGCTGCAGATTCTGTGCTCCAGAGGCAGGTGAGCAGTGGCGGAGGCCACCCTCTCAAAACCTCAAGGGCTCCCAGGTGGGTGTGGTCAGCGCCTCAAGGGCGCGGGGCCATAAGAGCAGAGACTCATCATTAGACAGCGTCCGGGAGCCCCTCTCCCCTCGTGCTCCCAGGACACCCAGCCCTGTCCTGGGCAGCTCCCAAGGTGGCATCTGCCTGGGCCCTGCAGCCAGGCACCTCGGATCCTCTTCATCCACCGGCCCGCCTGGCTCCTCCCTACTGGCCCAGCAGCGCTCAGCTCCCACGCAGCTTCCCGCCCTCCCCGCGGAGCACAGCTTCTCTGTCTTGCAATTCCTTACAGCCTCTGGGGCGTCCTTTCTTCTTGGAGGAGTGGGAGTTCTCAAGACCCCAGGTCACCCCGGGAGGGAGGGTTTTCCAGATGACACGCTTCCTTTTCAGGGAACAGGGTCTCTGGAAACCATGCCTGGAGCTCACACACGGGGCTTTCCGAAGTGGGCAGCTCAGGCTGGACTCCCTGCGTGCGAACAAGAACCTCCTGTTTGTCTCCGGAAAAAAAGTGGCAGGTGCTTCAGAACTGGCCCTGGGCCGCCGAGCTGCCGGGGACAGAGGCGGCGCCGGGGTCTCGGGGCCCCCATCTGCACTCCTCCTCTCCTGGGGCCCCTCTCAGCAGGCCTGCAGCTCTGTGGGCTCGGCGCCCACCTCCGCCCTGCTGCTGAGGGAGTGAGCAGTCTCAGGTCCACAGCCCCTCCGCCCCCAGGCGCCCTGCTCAGAAGGGCAGGGCCCTGACACCCTGTGGAACGGAGGAGCCAGGCAGGGTCCCCTGTCACCCCAGCCCTTTCCTGCCTCAGTGAGTTTCAGAACCAACAGCAAAGCCAGGCCTTTTCCAGCAAAGCCCGGCCTCAGCCCCGAGGTTACCTCTTCCGGTGCCCACGCCTGAGACCAGAGCTGTGAGGGCAGTGCTCTGCAGCCTGCGATGGCCGAGGCCTCTTCTCTCCACTGCCAAGACCCTACTTGTGACAGGGGGACTTAAGGGCAAGAGTTTGAAAAGCTAAACTGTGGGGGCACAAAAGAGGGAGCCGGGGCATGAGGCTGAGGAAGGAGGCCTGGTGACGGGGAACCGACGACCTCTTTCTTCAGCGCCCTGGGGCCATGGTGTCACGGTCACCTGTCCACGTAGGGGTGCCCTGAAAGGGAGTGGCTTTGGGGTGGAAAGTGGGATACAACCTACTATCTTCCAAGGCCAAGGGCTGGACCGGTACAAGCCAGCAGTCCCTACCAGGCCCTGTGCTGTGAGACCACCAAAAAGGCCGTCTAAGATGAGTGCTTCTTGGCACTGCTGGCACACAGACTGGGTCAGTCTTGGTTGTGGAGGCCTGTCCTGGGCGTTGTAGGACAGCTCCCAGGTCCCACCTACTAGATGCCAGGAGCACCCCTAGGACTCCAGCTGTGATACCCCAAAATTGTCTCCAGACATTCCCAGCTATCTCCTGGGGGCAAGTCCCCTCTGTCTAGGGCCCTGGGAGACAGAGCTATTGGTCGCCAGGAGATGGGGCATTGGCTTGGCCCAGGTGTGTCAGTGGTATGAACAGGAAGCTCCACGCATGAGCTGTGAGAACACCCCAGGCTCTGTGCTCACAGGCATATCCTAGCAGAAGCTCTTTAAAAAGATGCCAGGGGGGAGTTCCCGTCGTGGCTCAGTGGTTAACGAATCCGACTAGGAACCATGAGGTTGCGGGTTCGATCCCTGGCCTTGCTCAGTGGGTTAAGGATCTGGCATTGCCGTGAGGTAACGTAGGTGAGGTATGGTGTAGGTTGTAGACGTGGCTCAGATCCTGCGTTGCTGTGTCTATGGCGAAGGCCGGCAGCTCCTGTTAGACCCCTAGCCTGGGAACCTCCATATGCCGCAGGTGCGTCCCTAGATAAGGCAAAAAGACTAAAATAAAATAAAAAATAAAAAGATGCCAGGGCCGAATGTCCATCGACAGATGAATGGATTAGGAAGATGTGGTATATATACACAATGGAATACTACTCAGCCATAAAAAAGAACAAAATCATGCCATTTGCAGTAACATGGATGGAAGCAGAGACTCTCATACTAAGTAAGTCAAAGAAAAAGGCAAATACCATATTATATCACATATCTAGAATCTAATATATGGCACAAATGAACCTTTCCACAGAAAAGAAACTATTGCCTTTGGAGTGGATAAACAATGAGATCTTGCTGTATAGCACTGGGAACTATATCTAGTCATTTGTGATGGAGCATAATGGAGGATAATGTGAGAAAAAGAATGTGTACATATATGTATGTGACTGGGTCATTTTGCTGTACAGCAGAAAATTGACTGAACACTGAAAACTAGCTATAATAGTAAAAATACAAATCATTATTAAAAAATAAATTATAACATGTAAAGTTAAAAAAAATTAAAAATAAATAAAAAATAAAAACATGCCAGGGCAGAATTTCTCCTCTTTTTTGGGGGTACCACAAGACCTTTTTTTTTTTTTTTTTTTGCAGACGAAAATACCACACACCTCCTCCACTGTCCCCATATGGCTCTGGGGGCACAAGCAAAGTTTCCCTCAAGCTGAGAGTTCCTTAAACACAGAGGTAACATCTTTGCATTCCTCATACTCAGACACAAGTGTCAGCTGAGAAGTTGCAGGAGCTGCATGGGAGTGGGAGCAGGGGCGACAGCAGGTTTGGATTTTACTTAAATGCACCTGAATAATCTGTTGACACCAATAGGTGAAAATGCAATAGAAAGTCACCTTGAATTAATCACCTGAGTACAAAGTATCAATCGCACAAGCATAGAACAGGGATGGGCAGCTTGACATTTGCGCACGAGGAAAAGCTCTAGGACTTCTGCTGATGGCCAGAGAGTGAACTGTGCTCAGAATCTGATGCTGCCACAGGGACTCAAAGAGAAACCCCATCTTCAGACTAAGAGCGGGAATGCTCTCGCTAGGCTCTGCCTGGAGTCTTAGGTTCAGATTTTGCTTAAAATACACTGCTGCCTGCTGGCTAACGGCCTTTCCTAGGTTGAACAGTGGCTTCGGTGAGCTCACTCGAGTCACCCTCAGTTCCCTGCTTCCTTCCCCACCCACTCATCTGCAGCTTTGAGGGCCTTCATCCGTGCCGTGGGCAGAGAGCCCACAAGTGGAAATGAAAGCACAGCAAGCTGACAGTGAGGAGAGTGGACAGTGCGGCCGCGGGAGAGAGGGCTGCCTTGCATGGATTCCCACTCCCGCCTGTGGGATTTGAGTTCCCAGGGGATTCCATTTTGGTTCTTCTCTCTGGCATCTGTAACAGAGGCCACAGCCATTTACAGCCTCACAGTTCCAGTGGCTGGAAGTTCAGGACCAGGGTGCCGGCCTAGTTGGGATCTGGCGTGAACTCTTCCTGGTTTGCAGACGGCCACCTTCTCGGGTGTCTTTTCTTAATAGGGCACAAATGCCAACCAGAGGGGTGCACCCTCCTGCCCTCATCCAACAACCTTCATTACCTCCCAAAGGCCCCGCCTCCAAGTACCATCACAATAGGGGCTAGGGTGTCAACACACAAATTCAGGAGGGACAGCAATATTCAGTCCATAACAGGTCTGGCCTCTAATACTTGGAATTCTGGCCTCGACCCTTTGATTAAATATTGTCCTCTTCCTATAGCCCTAAAGTGATGAAGAAAACATTAATTTCTAGTGCTTTATCACTTCCCCCTAAATAGGAATGATGGGAGATAGTAGTTCTGAAAGGGAGGCCCTGAAAGGAAGACAAATGCTATCTACCTACCTAACACATTCATGCAGGACAGTGGGCCTCATACCGTGGTGGGGTGTGTGTGCGTGCGTGCATTTGTACAGCTGTGGCCAAAACTGAGATGAAAAAAGTTGGATTTAGTGCAGAGCCTAATTTGTCTCTTAGAGGAAGTTCCAGAAATGACCACCAGGTGGCAGCAAGTGAACATTTGTTTCCTAAAATGCCAACAACTCAAAGGATGTCTTTAAGCTCTGGATGGCACTGGTGGCAGAAAGTGTGCGATTCTCCCACCCCCTTCCACCAGGGTCCATGGAAAAGCATGGTCTTTCATGTTATTTGGAAGATCCTGCTGTGGGCTCCTCTGTGTGTATATACACGGACTTTAATTCCTATACTTCTCAAATTTTTACTGACTACTTCACACCAGGTGGGGGAGTGCAAGCACCCTCGAGGATTACACAGTAGAGGGTGTTCATAGCAGGGACCCTGATGCAGGGTTCCTGGAGAGAATATTACAGGCAGAGGGAGCAGCTTGTGGCTGGGGCTTGTTTGATGGGAATAACAGACAGCAGGGCAGCTGGAACAGGGGGAGTGACATGGCAGGTGGTTTGAGCTGAGGTGAAAGGCTGCTAATAGCCAGATCCCACAGGGCAAGAATGTCTTGCTTTGTCTGAGAGGGTCTCCTTGAAGAATTTTAGACAAATGGGGCAGAAGGAGGGCTGAGCACCTTTCTCTGGTGTCACTCAATGAAAGGACATTCTTCCTCCAGAATCTGGCCAGGCCCCTTCCACTGTGTGATTCTGTTCCTTGGTGGCAATGAAGATCATCTGACTGCAACCACCATACAAGGATCTATTTATTCCTGAAAGTCTCATTCCCTGGATCCATCTCTAGGTGAGTGAATTCTTTCTTGTGTGTAAAATATTCCCTCTTGGCTTGGTTTACCTGAGCTGATGGCAAGAGCTAAAAAGCATTCTCAAAGTACTGGTTCTGCAAAAAGAGCAAAGACCAGGCCCAGAAGGCCCTGTTCTGGCAGAAAGATGAGACCAGGTGTGTGGAGGTGAAAGGTGCCAACCCCAAATTCTGGCCGTGATATGAGTGGTTCTGTGAGCGCAGAATCAGAAAGTGGGAAAGACACCCAGGAAAGGAGCCTGAACAGCTCAAGGACAAACTTCATCTTTCTGATGGATATAGAGAATCTTCGCTTCCTTATCTGCCTATAATCTTAGATCTACTGACAGGGATGGAGTAGGACAGTGACACAGGTAGTTGTAGGGGAACCATAGATAGAGAGGGA
The DNA here is from genome assembly GCA_004024745.2 of Catagonus wagneri. NCBI lineage: Eukaryota > Metazoa > Chordata > Mammalia > Artiodactyla > Tayassuidae > Catagonus > Catagonus wagneri. The sequence goes on from PVHT020000059.1 coordinate 5,307,895, forward strand.
AACCTGGAGAACTCTGGGAGGAGACCACTGTAAGTTAATAATCATTCAAGAGATTGGATTAAAATGGCAGAATAGAAGGACTGGAGCTCAACCTCTCTCCCAAATAACAGCAAAAATACAACCAAATGCCGAGCAACCTTCAACCAAATGGACTGGAAACTTTCAAAAAGATATTCTACTCCAGAAGACAAAGAGGAGATCACATCAAGAGGAAGGAGGGGTGATTACGTGATATAAGCAACCCCATACTTCCCGGGTGGGAAGCCCTACAGACTGGAAAGCAACTATATCACAGAGACTCACCTAAAGGACTGAGAGTTTGGAGTCCCACATCAAAACCCCATGCCTGGGGAATCTGGCACAGGAAGAAAGAGCCCTGGAGCATCTGGCATTGAAGGCCAGGAGCTCCACATGACTAGGGGGAAGGAGACCCCATTCTTGAAAGGCACATACAGACTTACACGTTGTGCACTGGGTCCCAGGGCAAAGCAAAGTCTCCATAGGAATCCTGGTCAAACCTGACTGCAATTCTTGGAGGAACTCCTGGGAAAACAGGGGTGACTGTGGCTTGTTGTGGGGGAAGGGCATTGGAGGAAAAGCTCTCGGGAACATTCATCAGCCTGCATTTCTCTGGAGGTGGCCATTTTTGGGAAAATCTGGAAGCCCCAGGCCAAACTATAATCCAGATGGGATCACAGCCACCCCATCAGTAAACAGGCTGCCTAAAGACCCCTCAGGCACACAGCCACCTCTAATCTCACCCAGAGACAAAGCCCTACCCACCAGAGGGATAGGAATCAACCCCACCTACCAGTGGGCAGGCACCAGTCCCTCCCATCAGGAAGCCTACAGCAAGCCCCGCCCCCCATACCAACTTCAGCCACAGGGGAGGCAAACACCTGAACTAAGAGAGGCTACAACTCTATTGTCTGCAAAAAGGTCACCACACCAAAAACCTATAATAATGAAAAGACAGAAAACTATAACTCAGATAAGGGAGAAAGAAAAAACCCCAGAAACACAGCTCAGTGATGAGGAGATTATCAGCCTCCCAGAAAGAGACTTTGGACTGTTGAATTTGAAGATGATGCAAGACATTGGAAATAAACTGGAGGCAAAGATTGATAATTTACAGGAAACACGGAGCAGAGAAATACAAGCTGTAAAAATTAAACAAGAAGAGATGCAAAATACAATAACCGAAATAAAAAATTCATTAGAAGCAGCCAACAGTAGAATACAGGAGGCAAAAGAATGAATCAGCAAGGTGGAGGACAGGTTAGTGGAAATCACTAATGTGGAAGAGAAAAGAGATAAAAGATTGAAAGGAAATGAGGAGAGTCTCAGAGAACTCTGGGATAACGTTAAAAGCACCAACATCCATATTACAAGGATGCCAGAGGGAGAAGAGAGAAGGGGACAGAAAAAATATCCAAAGAGATAATAGCCGAAAACTTCCCTAATATGGGAAAGGAGCCACTCAGTCAGATCCAGGAAGCACAACGAGTACCATATAAAATAAACCCAAGGAGGAACACCCCGAGACACATATTCACCAAAATGACCAAAATGAAAGACAAAGAGAAAATATCGAATGCAGCTAGGGAAAAGAAACAAATGACATACAAGCAGGTTATTCAGCTGAAACTCTGTAGGCCAGAAGGGAGTGGCACGATATACTTAACGTGATGAAAGAAAAAACTTCCAACCAAGATTACTTTATCCAGCAAGGCTCTCATTCAGATTTGAAGGAGAGATCAAAACCTTAACAGATAAGCAAAAGCTAAGAGATTTCTGCAACACTAAACCAGCTTTACAACAAATACTGAAGGAACTTCTCTAGGCAGAAAAGGCCACAACCGGAAACAAAAAAACCACAAATGACAAGGCTCACCAGTAAAGGCATATATACAGTAAAGATATTCAATCATTCATGCACAACTGTGCTACCAAAATCAGAAATCACGAGAGCACAAATGCAGGACACTGGAAATGCACGTGCAATTAAGGAACCAACAACTTAAAACAATCTCATCTATATATAGAATCCTATATCAAAACTTGAGGGTAACTGCAAACCAAAAATCTACAATTGATAAACAAGCAAATAAGAAATTCTACCAAACATACAAAGAGAAACTCATACCCATTCTCTTTAAACTTTTCCAAACGGTTGAAGAAGAAGGAACACTCCCAAAGACTTTCTATGATGCTAACATCACCTTAATTCCAAAACCAGACAAAGACACCACAAAAAAAGAGAACTATAGGCCAATATCTTTGATGAATATAGATGCAAAAATTCTCAACCAAGTTTTAGCCAACCGAATCCAACAACATATCAAAAAGATCATACACCACGACCAGGTGGGATTCATCCCAGGTGCACAAGGATGGTTCAACATATGCAAATAAATCAACATCATACACCACATTAACAAAAGAAAAGTCAAAAACCACATGATCATCTCAACAGATGCAGAAAAAGCATTTGACAAAGTCCAACATCCATTCTCGATCAAAACTCTTACCAAAGTGAGAATACAGGGAACATTCCTTAACATAATAAAAGCCATTTATGATAAACCCACGGCAAATATAATACTCAATGGAGAAAAGCTGAAAGCATTCCCACTAAAATCTGGAACAAGACAGGGATGCCCACTCTCACCACTATTATTCAACATGGTATTGGAGGTCCTAGCTACATCAATCAGACAAACAAAGGAAATAAAAGGCATCCAAATAGGAAGAGAAGAGGTAAAACTGTCACTCTAATCAGATGACATGATACTTTATATAGAAAACCCCAAGGACTCAGTCCCAAAATTACTTGAACTCATAGACAAATTCAGCAAAGTGGCAGGGAATAAGGTTAACCTTCAGAAATCAATCACATTTCCGTATACTAACAATGAAATATTAGAAAAAGAATACCAAAATATTTTACCTTTTAAAATAGCACCCCCAAAAATCAAATACCTGGGAATAAACTTGACCAAGCAGGTGAAAGACCTATATGCAGAAAACTACAAAACATTAATCAAGGAGATCAAAGAAGATACAAAGAAATGGAAAGATATTCCATGTTCATGGGCCAGAAAAATAAATATTGTAAAAATGGCTATATTACCCAAGCAATCTACAGAGTCAATGCAATCCCTATCAAATTACCCAAGACATTCTTCACAGAACTAGAACAAACAATCCGAAATTTTATATGGAACCACAAGAGACCCAGAATCGCCAAAGCAATTCTAAAGAACAAAAACCAAGCAGGAGGCATAACTCTCCCAGACTTCAGGCAATATCACAGGGCCACAGTAATCAAGACAGTGTGGTACTGGTACCAAAACAGACATATGGACCAATGGAACAGAATAGAGACCCCAGAAATAAATCCAGATGCCTACGGTCAACTAATTTTTGACAAACGAGGCAAGAACATAAAATGGGAAAAAGACAGTCTCTTCAGTAAGCATTGCTGGGAAACCTGGTCAGCTGCATGCAAATCAATGAAACTAGAACACACTCTCACACCATGCACAAAAATAAACTCTAAATGGCTTAAAGACTTAAATATAAGACAAGATACCATTAAACTCCTGGAAGAA
>PVHT020000059.1:5312508-5327134 GCA_004024745.2 Catagonus wagneri
AGAAATACAGATCAGTGGAACAGGATAGAAAGCCCAGAATTAAACCCAGGCACCCATAGTCTACTAATCTATGACAAAAGAGGCAAGAATATGCAATGGAGAAAAGACAGCCTGTTCAATAAGTGGTGCTGGGGAAACTGGACAACCACATGTAAAAAAATGAAATTAGAACACTTTCTAACATCGTGCACAAAAATAAACTCAAAATGGATTAAAGACCTAGATATAACACCAGATACTATAAAACTCTTAGAGGAAGACAGGCCAAACACTCTGCGACATAATTGATAGCAACATCTTCTCAGATCCATCTGTCAGAGTAAGGACAATAAAAAGAAAAATAAACAAATGGGACTTAATTAAACTTAACAGTTTCTGCACAGCAAAGGAAACCCTAAACAAAATTAAAAGGCAGCCCACAGAATGGGAGAAAATATTTGCAAATGAATCGACTGACAAGGGATTAATCTCCAGAATTTACAAACACCTCCTACAGCTCAATACCAAAAAACAAACAAAAAAAACAACCCCATCAAAAAATGGGCAGCAGATCTACACAGACAATTCTCCAAAGAAGACATATAGATGGCAAAAAAATACATGAAGAGATGTTCAACATCACTTGTTATTAGAGAAATGTAAAATCAAAACTACCTTACACTGGCCAGAATGGCCATCATCAAAAAGTCTACAAACAGTAAGTGCTGGCAAGGGTGTGGAGAAAAAGAAATCTTGTTACACTGTTGGTGGGAATACAAATTGGTGAAACCACTGTGAAAAGCAGTATGGAGATTCCTTAGAAAACTAAAAATGGAATTACCATTTGATCCAGCAATCCCACTCCTGGGCATCTATCCAGAGAAAACCATGACTCGAAAAGACACATGTACTGCAATGTTCCTTGCAGCACTCTATACAATAGCAAAGTCATGGAAACAACCTAAATGCCCATCGACAGAGGAATGGATAGGGAAGATGTGGTACATACACACAATGGAATATTACTCAGCCATTAAAAGGAACGAAATAACATTTATAGCAACATGGATGTACCTAGAAATTATCATGCGAAGTGAAACCAGTCAGACAATTAGACAGCAACATCCAATGCTACCGCTTACATGTGGAAACTAAAAAGACACAATGAACTTCTTTGCAGAACAGATACCCACTCACAGACTTTGGAAAACTTATGGTTTCCAAATGAGACAAGTTGGGGGGTGGGGGGATGCACTGAAGGTTTGGGATGGAAATGCTATAAAATTTGGTTGTGACGATTTTTGTACACCTATAATTGTAATAAAATTCATTATGTAATGGAAAAAATAAAACTCTACTTTGCAAAATGACATATAATGAACGATAAGTAAATGAAACTGTATATCTTGCAGTGCCTCTTGGCTATACTTCCAAATTTTGTCATATTAGTTTTTATATGGGAGGTTGTACTGATTCAGAACACTAGTTAAAAGGTGTTTTTTAGAAAGCAACTCCTAGTACAGTATACTATTAGAAGGTAATAAGTACTATAAATAAAAACTACTTAAAAAAAAAGAAATTATCATGCGAAGTGAAACCAGTCAATTAAGACATCAACATCAAATGCTACCACTTATCCATGGAAACTAAAACAAGGACACAATGAACTTCTTTGCAGAACAGATACTGAGTCACAGACTTTGGAAAGCCTATGATTTCCAAATGAGACAAGTTGGGGGGTGGGGCAATGCACTGAGGGTTTGGAATGGAAATGCTATAAAATTGAGTCGTGATGACTTTGTACACCTATAACTGTAATAAAATTCATTAAGTAATGGGAGAAAAAAGTAATCGTTCAAGAAAGCAGGCTTGCTTAACTATAAAACCATAAATAAAAGCATGAGATATGCCTCAGGTCATTAAGTGAGAGATAAAATGAGGCCTTCATTCAAGTTCAGAAAGATAATGATCCTTAGGACCAAGGACAGAAATTTAAGGGAAAGAGGACATTCCAAAGCAGGAGACCCTCATTACACAGAAACTTGAGATGATTCAACATATTTCAGCATCTGTTACCGCCCTTCTGCTGATCTGAATAAGCACCATGACAGTCCTAGTTTGACCTCAGAGGTCAAATAGTCTCTTACCCCATACAAACGAGGAACTAATGATGTAAGCCTGACGTCTGCTCGAAGAATGAGGAAGAGGGTGGTCTTTTCCCACTTGCCTTGGATGACAGAACTGCAGCCCACCTAATCCTCTGGGTAGAGCCTCCTCGCCTGCCCGCTTGCATTCCTCACAGCTGTCCTCTGTCTTTTTTTTTTTTTTTTTGTCTCTTTGCCTTTATGTAGAGCTGCACCCGCGGCATATGGAGGTTCCCAGGCTAGGGGTCTAACAGGAGCTGTAGCTGCTGGCCTTCACCACAGCCACAGCAACGTGGGATCCGAGCCGTGTCTGCAACCTACACCACAGCTCACGGCAACGCCGGATCCTTAACCCACTGAGCAAGGCCAGGGATCGAACCCTCAACCTCATGGTTCTTAGTCGGATTCGTTAACCACTGAGCCACGAAGGGAACTCCCAGGTGTCCTCTGTCTTAATCTAGTTCTTGCCCATCACCTTGTCTCTCACTGAATTCCTTCTGTGCTGAGGCACAAAGAACCTGAGCCTCCGTAAGTAGACACCAGGTGAGTGAATCTAATTAAAAAAAAAAAGAAAAGCCATGGGTCCAAGTCCAGTCTGGGTTTTGTCTGGGTTTGAGTCAGAGGTGCTTTGGCTTCATAATCTGCCTTAAGCAGCACTGAAAACCCCTGTAAGTACTGGCTCAAACAGAATATGATTAAGTAACTGCTATGGAGAAGCAGTTAATGCAGGACTGCCCTCGTCCACATGGTCTGTGTTTCTACTGCCCTGTTGGCAAAGGTACAGATTGTTTTCTGTTGCCCTTCATCATAGAAAAGGGACTTCGTCTTGTTTGTTGAATATGGAATATTAGTAGGTAAAGCCTTTAAATAAAGCCAAGGATGGGGACTGAAGGATGTGCACTGGGTGTGGCAATAAGGAGACTTGGGTACCACTGGAGGGAGAGGTTCCGGGAGCAGTGGGGCTCAGCGGCAGACCCAGACACGGCTCTGCAGAAGGTCTTCTCTGAAGGAGAGAGACTGGGCACAGGGGCAAGGAGCTGGGAACCGGTCTCTATGCTGAAGGATTCCAGGTGAGGAGGCTGTGGGAGGGGTGGGGAGAGGCCAGCTGGAAGAGCAGAACCTTTGAGGACTAAGCGAGGATGAGGTGCTGTTGGAAGAGCCTTCATCGCACCCTCCCCACCTTCCTCCGCCAGGGTGAGGTCAGAGACAGGTTTTCTCCCACCCGGGCTTCCTCTGCTTACCTCGGCCGTCCTTCTTTCTGAACCCCCTGCCCTATCCCCAGACCCTGTGTCACCTAAATCGTTTTCATGTCTACATGAGCCACCCTCCCACGGGCCCCTCTCCAACAGGAGCGGTTCTGCACTTCTGCTTTCCGGCTACCTTCACAATACATCAGAGACGCAGATGCAACATTTGAAATCATCACCGAAATGATATTCACCATCAAGTGGGGCCTCTGTAACAAATGCACTTGAAGTATCTCATTGAACCACTGTGGGGACGTCCAGGATTTCCAGAAGCAAAAGGCAGGAGCTAATGCTGTATTTTCTTTTCTCTCTCTTTTTTGGGGGGGGGCTGTTTTTTGCTTTTTAGGGCCACACCTGTGGCATATGGAGGTTCCCAGGCTAAGGGTTGAATCGGAGATACAGCTGCTGGCCTGCGCTAGAGTAATGCAGGATCCGACCCGTGTCTGCGACCTACACCACAGCTCACTGGCAGACAGCGCCGGATCCTTAACCCACTGCGCGAGGCCATGGATCGAACCCTCAACCTCAGGATTACTAGTCAGATTCGTTTCTGCTGCGCCACAATGGGAACTCCAGCAGCTGTGTTTTCTTGAAGTCAGATACTTAAATTAATCCAAGTGCAAAAGCACTTGAATACTGTACATGTTAGCTACCTGCAAACCAAACAAGCTCTAATTCAGCCAGTAATGGAACCCCCACAGCACTGGAAGTATCAAAACATAAGCAGACTCTAAAAAGCACCTGGTGACACAAATTACCTGCTGGGAAGGGGGGGGGGGAATGTCCATAAATTCCAACTACTTATTTTAAACAGTTGGAAAGTTTTTGAAAAAAAAAAAAAATAGTGGTAGTGGCTGCCATACTTTCCAAGGGTCAATCTGCTGTCATGTGGTAACAATCACCTTTTAAGAGAGGGCAACTTCCGGTACTCCTGGCACCGCTGCTTTCCTATACGACACTGTGATCCTCAGCCCTGGCTTCCTTAGAATCACCTGGAAAGATCTGACAATCCCCCCCGCAGGCAGCCCCTCGAGCCCTGATGTAGAATCTCTGCGGACAGGACCCAAGCTTCAGCATTTCTGAAGCCTCCCTCATCCTAGCATTTCAAAGGCTCTCTCTGGGGGGCCAGCAGCCCACTCGTCTACGCCTGGGAAGCCTCAGGAAGCAAAACCCCAAGGAACGTCTATTAGGAGCATTTGGGAGCCTCTTACCCCTGGGACTGCAGAAGGGTCAGTTCAACTAAGTACCAGGATTGCGGGCCGCCTGAGAGGCGTGGTCTAGAGGGCGTGGCCCCAGAGTTGGGCGTGGGAACAGCTGCGGGGCCTGGTCAGGAGGGGCGGGGCCTGGTCAGGAGGGGCGGGGCCTGGTCAGGAGGGGCGGGGCCTCCGTGTCAGGAATTTCTTAACTGTCCTTGCCCCACCCTTTGGGTTTCAGCTCTACCCATCTGGGGCTCACCGGGGGAAGGAGCTGCCATCCCACTTACCGAGCCAGCTTCACCTGTCTTCCAAGGAAGCTGGATGGTCCCCTGAGCGGGCTGTCTCTCCACCTCCCCCTCCTTTTGAAGACGAGGCAGCCAAAACTGGTCATCTAGTAATCCCTAATTGGACATCTTTCTCAATGTTGGGCATTCGCTAGCTCCAGGAATGAAAAAATACCCACTGAGCAGACTGGCCAAGTGTTCAGCACCTCAGCCTCCTCCCAGACAGGCATCCTGAACTTTCCATCTCTTCCCCAGCCTGTGTGTTCTGCAGCGGGGCGGCGAGGGAAGTGGCGGTAATTTTCTCACAGGGCTTTGTGAGCATTAAAAGGCAGTATATGCAAAGCACACTGGCCCATAACCTGACCCACAATAGGCGACAGATGGCAGTTATTGTTGATGTGTTCACAGACATGAGGATTAAAGTCTCCTCCATATATGCGAGGCCATTAAACAAATTAAGTATTTTGTGTCAATCTAAGGTCAGCACGGTGAGCAACCCTGCCTGCTCGGTGGAGCCTGTGGGGCACAACCTTACCTTCCTGCCCCCAGGATGCGTTCGTCTCTGAAGTGGCTCTGGAGCCCCAGCAGAGTCTGGAAGTCTCTCCTCAAAAGTGCCCTTTTAATTACTTTCTTTTTGGACCGTATTCCCTCAGGAGCTGCTGGGCTGCACCCCCAGCCTGCAAAGCCTGTACCTGTCCAGCTTTAAGACCGAGGCTTAACGTACGGGTGACCTTACCCGTCTGAAGCCAGGTCCTGGGCGACACCCCACCGTGTGCAATGGATGATGGGTAGGACGCCTACGCAGGCTTCGCTCCGGAGGCGGAGGGGAGGTTGCCATTTATGGGGTGGGGAGAACTCTGGTCAGGTGGGCTAATTAGTTGCCAGGGAAACCAGGGAGGGGCACGCCCCTCGCTGCCGCTTTGATAAGAACAATCACCAGCTGGGCCGGGGGCGAGTATGTGGGAAGGTCAGTCAAGTTCACAGGGTACAGGTGAGGCCGGCAGGGTCAGGCTGGAGATGGACCGAGAGCAAGGGAACAGCCATCTTGAGTGGCCCAGCCAGACACTCCAACCCTTCATATGCTGCACGCCCTTCCAGTCTTGGTCCACACCCTGACACAATATCTCTGGGGTCAGGTATGTAGGGGACACGGCATCCAGAGACCACCCATACGATCCAGACAGAAAGTCAGGCCACCCCTGTTTTCACACACTCAGGGCCACCGCCTTGGGGAGAGGAGCGCTGGCTGTAAAAGGAACATTCTGGTGGCCTAGTCAGGGGTCAGGTGTCACAGAGGTCTGCCACCCATGTTATGTTCAGTGCCATAGGAATGGACCCAGTAGGTCTTTCCAAACAAAAACACAAAACCCAGTTAGTCCCCACTAGCTGGACTCGTGTGTCCAGAAGCCAACCTACTCCACCCCACACGGCATGGGGGGGGACACGGGCAGTCAGGTGCACAGCAACGTCTGCCATCGGGGGGCCTTCTAATGTACTGGCTCGTGAGATAGGAAGATGGTGTGAGGACCCCCACCCCCACCCCAGCGTCAGGGGTCCCCACACAGTGCCAGGAGCCAGGTTGATTTTTCATGGACGTCCAGAGGAGGACGACAAGGGCTCCTCACTGTGGACCCAGCGATTAGACTCCTTTCACAGTGAGGCCACGGTTGCTGCTGCTCAGCCCTGGAACAGATCCCTTCACTCAGACTAGGGACGAAATGTAAGACATCTAACAGGCACAGGATAGGCGAGAGTGTGACCAGTGAGCGAAAACAGAAGTAGTAACTGCATCCTGTGATAATTACCATGCTTGCGAGTGGTTTCTGTCCTGTTCTGCAAGACAGTTCAGAAAACTCAACTTTTCCATAATACAGAACATGTCTAAAATCGTGTCTGTAACGGCCACCTAGTTTTCCCTTGCATGTCTGAACCACAGCTACTCCATTCTGACTCTCAAATGCACTCCCTTCCTCAATGGCCAAAGCAGATGTAAAATGCATGTCTGAAAGGCCACAGAACTGGCTGCTCTGGTCAGTAAAATTTAAATTAAACCATGTGTATAAGACTTCTGACTTACCCCTACCTTATTACTACAGAATTTTCCAATGCCCCTGCCTCCGCCCCCCCCCCGCCGATTTTTTTTTTTTTTTTTTTTTTTGGCCTCCCCAGGGCATATGGAGTTCCTGGGCCAGGTGTCAGATCTGAGCCACAGTTGGGACCTATGATGCATCTGCAGCAACATCGGATCCTTAACCCACTGTGCTGGGCCAGGGATCAAACCTGCATCCCAGCACTCCAGAGACACCACAGATCCCATTGCATCACAGAGGGAACTCTTTATCTCTTTTTAATTGCAAATCTTTCAATAGAAGCACTGAAGATCACTGTATTTGCCCTGCGATGCTGAGATGCTGGCTCTACTCCAGGTTTAGATCAAGTCCCTTGGTGCCAGGACCCCTTTATATTCACCTAATCATCCACTTTGGGGGAAAACCAATCAGATCTCATAAACAGGCTGAGATATATGAATGGGGAAATACTTATTGGTGACACATTTTATCACTTACACCCAACTGTCACGCAAGCATTATTCATGTGCTTTTAGCAGCAGATTTACAAGCCAGCGTGTCACACATCGTATTTATACTCTGGGATAACCTCACTAGATACTTTTCTTCCCTTCCTGAACATCAGGGCAAAAACAGGGCTAATATCATAACTTTCATAAATCTAGACCTCAAATAGCAGAACTGGAATTTAACATCCACTGAAACATAATATCATTCTCTCTAAAAGTACCTTCATCTCCAGCAAACACGGCCACATCAAGACTTAATTTGTCTGCAAAACAAGTCTGGTCAATTGATTACACAGGTTCTTCCAAACTGGCTCTTCAGGAGTCTCAGGCAATTCCCAAAAGGCCCCTTAAGGCAGGGAAAGCCATGTCAAAGGGCCGCCATCAGGCTCTGCCCCAGCAGATTCCTCTTACAGAGGTTCCCCCAAACATCGAGATTCCTGTGCATGCCAGGAGACACTCTTTTCCATTCCCCTGATAAGGCTGCTCAATCCCAAGAGTCTCCAATTTATGGAGGAACCAGGCAGAGAGAAAAGAAAAATGTTTCAATTCTACCTACAGGTGTGCTTTACCAAATTGGTGTAAATCATAAACCAACTTGCAGGGAAAGGCTTCCGTATATGTGGAAAAACACAGATCAAAACCAGTAATTTTCCAGACAAAACCCATAAACATTATCACCTTATTCACCAATTCACTCAGTAACCAATCCTTTTAACTGCTAACATTTTAGGAAGACATCAGGTCTTGCATTAGGATTCTTTAATTTCCTACCCAGTTCAGCAGTATAATCTGAAATTTATCAGAGACCTGTTAACGTCAAAAGGCCCTTCCAACATATCTTCTTGAAGATGAAGCACTTTTGCAAAAACATCAGAGTGCAACAATAACTGTCCATGGAAAACAAAAAGACTTAGAAAGGCACATTAATACCTGATCACAATGTAATCAACAAAGAAACTCGATTACAATAACTAGAATTATGACTGATTATAGTCTCAATCCTTTAAAAGCCTTAATCTCTAGCAAAAAAACAAGAAGTAATAGTGAACTCTGTCACACCAGCATTTTCTTTTGAAGGCCACACCATAGTGTTCGGAAGTTCCTGGGGCAGAGATCAAACCCATGCCACAGTAGCGACCCAAGCCACTGCACTGACAACTCTGGACCCTTAACATGCTGAGCCACCAGGGCACTCCCCATACCAGCATTCCCCCCACCCCACCTTTTATTAAAGTGGCCGCACCTGCAGCATATGGGAGTTCCCTGGCTAGGGGGCCAAGCAGAGCTGCAGCTGCCAGCCTAGGCCAACAGCCACAGCAATGCTAGATCCAAGCTATGGGCACAGTTCAGGGTAATGCTGGCTCCTTAACCCACTGAGAGGGGCCAGGGATGGAACCTGCATCCTCATGGATATTGGTCCACAAGGATGCTGAGCCACAGCAGGGCCTCCCCAGCATTTTCTGACTGGGAGACTCATGCTTTAGTCTTCCTCTTCTAAGGCAAAGGTAGGTACACTTAGACCCACCCAGCAATTAATGTCCCAATATTTTCTTATCTTATCCTATTTGAAATGACCCAGATAGTCAATGAATTCTCTTCAATGAACTTAGTTTCAAGTTACCAAAATCCGGACACTACTTTTTTCCCGGCCACCCTGCAGCATATGGAGTTCCTGGACCAGGGATCAGATCTGAGTCTAATTTGCAGTCTAGGTGGTAAGATGAGGCAATGCCGGATCCTCAACACACTGTGCCGGGCCAGGGATCGAACCTGCATCCCAGGGCTCCAGAGAGCCCCCAACCCCCTTGCGCCAGAGCAGGAACTCCTGGAGAGACTATTTTATATAGACATTCCCCAAATACAATTATTTCTACAGAGTTTGCATAAAAGCTCTTTGTTCTCCTTTCCCTGTAGGGATCACAAAAGACTGAAGTTCAGAAAGTCCAGGGAGATCATTTACATCCCCCAAACCTGGGAAATATCGGTTCCTTCTAGAGAGCTGGCTTAACCAGTCACAAAGCTCACCTTGACCCACAGCAGAGCCATTAGAGCTCCAGTTTTCCCGATCTCTGGGCAGCCCCCATTCATCGAGGACAGTCACCACTGAGTCCCACAGACTAGCAGAGTGCCACCCTGGGACTTCCCCAACAACTTTGGGGATCAATCTTGGAACGCTTGGGCCCTGCGTGTTAGTAGACCGCCGCGCCCGGATCACACACGCACCTTTCAGGATTACCCCACACTAGTGGAGGGCCCTTGATGCTCGCCATTCCCCCTGCATCCCCACATCCCGTGCTCATGGGAGTTTCCTCGGTCTCCTGGCTGCTCTGCCAGTTGTTGGGCTGCACCCCACAGCCTGCAGGGTCTGTGCTCGCCCAGGTTTAAGACCGAAGAAAGAGCCCGGGGTCAGCGACAGAGACATCCGTGGCTTAATGGATGGGGGAGCTTACACATCTGGTCTGCAGTCAGCTCCTGGAGCGGCTCCCCAGGGTGTGTGGTGGCCGGCGGAGGGCAGGCAGCGCTGGGCAGGCAGCGCTGGGCACGAGGCTAGGCGCCGGAAGGGGCGGGGCTATTGCCAGTTATCGCGGGAACGCAGCTCAGGTGGGCTTATTAGTTACCAGGGAAACCAGGGAGGGGCACGCCCCTCGCTGCCTCTTTGATAAGAACAATCATCAGCTGGGCCGGGGGCAAGTGTGTGGGAAGGTCGGTCAAGTGCATAGAGTACAGGTGAGGCAGCACGGGATGGGCTGGGGATGGACTGAGAGCAAGAGAACCGCCATCCTGAGCGGCCTGACCATACTGGAGGTTAGAGGGCACGGTTGCCTGGGGCCAGTGGTGTGTTTTCCTGGGTGATGTCACCTGGTTCCTTCTGCAAAACTAACTTGAATTTTGAGTAGAAGCAGTTTTCTTTCCTCTAGTCCCTCCAAAAAAGCTTCCTGGTTGCCCTCCAATGCCTTTGCATTTAGAGAAGCACCCAGAGGGGAGGAAGTTAGTTCTCATCCCGGCTCAGGCCGTGGAAGGAAGCAAGGGTTTGCCAGGAATCTGGCTGCGGCAGGGTATGGCCAAAATTGTTCTCAGTCCCCAGATGTGCCCACTTTCCCTTAGGGTCTTGCCCAGCCACTCAGCTCTGGCATGGCCACCACTGCCTCCCCCGCTGCCCCCTCATGGAGGCATCTGGGTTGTGTGTGTGGTGAGGGGTGATTGGGAAGCATCTTCTCCCAAACCTGACATTGCAAAGATCTCACAAAAGATCTTCACCAGGCTTCTGAAGCCACCATTCCAGGGCTATGGCTTGGCTCCTCGTCTGTATCACCATTTATTTACCTCAGAAAGAATCAAGGGTTCCCATTGTGCCTCAGTGGAAATGAATCTGACTAGCATCTGAGGACGCAGGTTCAATCTCTGGCCTTGCTCAGTGGGTTAAGGATCCCGCGTTGCTGTGAGCTGTGGTGTAGGTCACAGATGTGGCTCAGATCTGGCGTTGCTGTGGCTGTGGCTGTGGCCGGCAGGTGCAGCTCCGATTCGACCCCTGGTCTGGGAAACTCCATATGCTGCAGGTGCCTCCCTAGAAAGACAAAAAAAGAAAAGCAGCTTCTGTAATGCTGTGGCACTATTAAAAGGTCTGTATTGTACCTGCAAGGGCCAAAGGTCATCATTGCCAGACACGACTGCCCCCTGACTCCTCCAGACACAGACTTGCCTTACTCCCCGCCTGCCTGCCTGTGCCACCCCTCCCCTACCAGTCCTGATGCCTCCCAAAGGCAGGAACATTGTCCAGTCATAACCACAGCATCACAAGGATGAAAACAACCCCACCTAACCTTTATTGGGTGTGCTGTGTGTCAGGCTGGGTCTTAAGAATTTTCTGTACTATGTCATGTTTAATCTTCTCAACGGTCCTGGGAGGTAGGTCAATAAATGAGGAAACTAAGAGGAGCCCAAGGGTGCACAGCCAACGAATGGCACTGGTTGATGGAAGGATTGTTGAATGAAACCGAGAGGACCCTGTGGTTTATTTCTAAGAATCTTTTTCTTTTTTGACTGTGCCCTCAGCATGTGGAAATTCCCGGGCCAGGGCCAGGGACTGAACTTGCACCAGAGCAGCAGCCTGAGCCGCTGCAGTGACAATGCAAGATCCCTTAACCCTCTGTGCCACAAGGGAACTCCCTAAGAATCTTTCTCATATGCAACAAGCTGTTGGTTGAATGACAAGCCACAAAGATCACAATAGTGAGAGTCTGTTAATAGTGGATAAACAAAATCTGAAAATCCAGGAGCTCGTCTTACCTAACATCACTCACTTTAGATGTTAAGGGAAGGAAATGCCTTTTGTTAATGTTCTCATAGGCAGCTCTGTGCACCTGGGTTCAGTTCCTCCAATTAGGAAAGCTCTCCCTTCAATTTCCTGCAGAGGCTGAAGTAATTGGCTGGGTCTTGGGCAAGGTGACACCTGGAGCCACGCCGAGTATTTCCTTACCTGCCAATGCTCTAGCCTTCATTATGCTGGTGAAACTGACCGTCACCTGTGCACCCTGGCCAGCACTCTGGAAGCCTGAAGTTCAACTGGAAACTTTGTTTAGCTGCTTACAGAGAATTCTTAGCTTGTCCACACACCGGGGCAAATAAACTGACAGGAACAGCTAGCTTGTATATATATTTTAACTACATTCATATTGTATATATACAGTACACTGTATACATTGTAATTTATATAATGGAGTTGTTGACGATTATGGGACATGATTGAAATGTTGGAACGTTTTATACCTAAAAAAGTATGAGTTTTCTTCCTATTGCTTTACTTTTGCATCTGTATGAAATGATGGATGATCACTAAACTTGCTGTGGTCTTAATTTCATGATGTACGTAAGCCAGATCATTTCGCTGTACACTTGAAACTTCTACAGTGCCGTATGGCAATTATATTTCAATAAAACTGCATGCAAAGGGGGTGGTGGTGCTGAAAAGATAATGACTTTCCTGAGTGTGCTGGAAACATGTGATTACAATTAATATAATGAGTAGAGACATAATAACATATTTCTGGCAAAGGCATCCCAGCTCAGTAAGCCTGAAGTTTGAGAACATTATCAGGTGCTAAAGTAACGGTAATATTTGTCCTTTACATCAAATCAAGTTAGTTCTTGGGGAGGGGCAAAAAATAAGCAGGTTCCTGAGATTTCTGGTAGTCCATTCATGATGCTGGTATTATTTTCATGAGGTTTATCCCCATTTTAAAAATGTATACATAGCATGTAATGTTAGCTAGCCTGTTTTCCTCTAGACCAACTATATATATATATATATATTTTTGTTGTTGTTGTTGTTGTTGTTATTTTTATGGCTACACCCAAGGCATAGGGAAGTTTAGAGACAGGGATTGAATCTGAGCCACAGCTGCGACGTATGCCACAAGTGTGGCAATACTGGATCCTTTACCCCATGGCCCTGGGCCAGAGATCGAACCCTACTTAACCCACTGTACCACCTAGACCAACAATATTTTTTAAAATTGAGAACTCAAAAAAAAATAGTGATAAAGCCATTTTATTTCTACTTTACTTCTATTGGCAATTTAAAAAAGAAAGTACTAAGATTCCGCCTGGTAAATGAGGGTAGAAACACATCTGGGTTTGCTTGTTGTCAGCCAAACCTTGATAAGCCACAGAGAGTCAGCAGGTTACACGGAAGGCACCACACTTGGATGAATTCATCAGGAACTCATTATGAGTCACCATAGAGCTTGCAGAAAGCCTATTTGCATTTGGATACATGTTTACTTAGGCCCCCAAAGCCAAAACCATTGAACTTGGTAACAGTTAACATTTGTTCTTTCACTGGGAAGTAGTTATAGGGACAAGGTACAAAAAATAATAAGCATGCAGCCCTTTATTTAGTTTTGCAAAGTCTCTGCTTATAGTTCTGTATATTACATGACTGTGTTATACAAATACATTTATTTACAAAATCACTCTAGCTGTGCAAACTGGTTGCTTTTTAAAAATGTCCGGGAAGTCCCATTTCTGCCCATCCCAAGATATATGTTTAAAGCATGCCTAAAAATCAACTTTGGTGTGGGAAAACTACTCTATGTGCTGTTCCCATACAGTATTTTTGGTGTCTATTTATATATTTACAAAAATTGATCAGTTTACAGAACCGTACAGAAGTGTACATTTTAAAATCCACAATGCAATAGTGTGGGTTACCAGGTCTCCAAAAACAAAGGAAGGATTTAGATACTGCAAAGAAAACAACTAGAGAATCCCGATATGTTAAAAAAGAAAAAAAAAGGAAAGCAAAGCAAAGAACACTAGCTTGCTGGGGCTGGCAAATTATTATACACAATTTTCACGGCAGTGCAGTGAGGTTGATAATTTGCCTTCTACGTGTGCCCTTGTGTTGGCTTGTGTAGAAGTTCATTGGCTTCATTGTCTAGCACACTACTCTCAAATGTACAATGCTACAGTATCAAAATGTTTTGGCAAAAAGATCTCGAAAGGAACCATGAAGTTTTTGACAAAAATAGAAATCTGTAATAAAGCTGAATAACACTAAAATAAAAGGAAATATTATAGTATCTGTTTTACAATTTGTATAGTCACACTCGTGTATTTCTCTGTTCACTTCTAGTCTCCATAATGAAAAATATTTTTATACAAAACATACTAAAATTCTGGGATCGTACATGTTTTACATGCTTAATACAGTCTTGCTTTTTGTTGTTTTTTTTTTTTCTCCCGTCTCACACAGACTCTTCTCTCCTGCCACACTCTCTTCAGGTAACAACATGCTTACTTCATTTAACAGGTATTGAATAGAGACCGTAAACACTATGTAATTATAACAGCAACAAAGTAAAAACAAACGAACAAGCTTTACTGAAAGCTATTAATCCAGTATTTAGCACATACTTAGCATTAAGCTTCAAACAGTACAGCAATATGTTACATTCTCTTGTGAAAACAGCTGTGGAGGACTGTTAAAAAAAAAATCTTTTCTTTCTTTCCTTAAACGTAACTCCGACTCGTGCCTAATAGGCTGTGGCCTTTAGGTTTCCTTTGCTGTGGATGGGGTGGCTTTGCTTGAACTTCCGTTCTGTGCCTTGTAGCTGGTGAGGCTAGGAGTATGGATGGTCCTGATGCTCTTGGCACCTTGATTCAGTGAAGTGGGGGAGGCAGGGGAGGGGGGGGAGGA